>VYZT01040210.1:26168-75232 GCA_013400735.1 Pomatostomus ruficeps
GGCTGGGCACAGAGGGATTGGGGAAATCACGGCGGGACTGGGGAGAAGTGGGGAGCACGACGGGGGGCAGTGGTGGCTGTGTCCCGTCCCGGAGCACCCTGCTCCCTCCTTTGGGAAGGGGTGCCCCCCCCTGTTCCCAGCCAGGCCCGGTGTCCTTGGCCATGTCCCGCTGACTCCTGCCTATCCCAAAAATAGCCAGGACACCCAAGCCTGTGCCAAGGGGGGGGGGGCGGGAAATGGAGCTGTGAGGCCTCCGCCCTACCCTCCTGCTCAGGGGACCCCAAAAAGAGCAAGGGGACCCCAAAACCAGAAGGGTTTCCCCCTCCCAGCTCTCCCTCTCCCCACAGATCCCAGGATCCAGGATGGGGAGTGCCTTGGAGCACCGAGCTCTGCTGGCCCTGCTGCTGTGGGTCCCATTCCTCATGGGATTGGCAGGGAATGGAGCCAAAGATGGCCCGGAGGCGTTCCGGGGACACACTGCCACCTCTGATGACCTGCTGCTCCGGCTGGGAAGATCCACTTGGGACACCCTGGAAAACTGGGTGGGACCGCAGCCCCTGCGGATGGTGGCAGAGGTGGGATCCTGATTCCCAAACTTTCCTTCCGTGGAGTGAGTTCCTCGTGCAGGGACGCAGGAATCTATTCTCTCTTTTCCCACTCCCCTATCCCCATCTTTTCCCACAGAGCCTCTCTGCCACCCTCTGGATCATTTCCTCTGGGATCTCGGCAGCCCTGACCACTCTCTGTGGGATCCTGGGGGATCTCCTGGCCGCTTCCAGCATCAGTGGTGAGTGGGATTCACCCCATGGGACGGCTCCAGCCCCCAGTCCCGGTGCCACCACCGCAGCTGACTCCCAGATCCCATTCCCAGGCCACCGGCTGGTCCGAGCGGCGGCACTGGCTCCCGGAGAAGTCCAGAGGGTGCTCCTGTGGGCTGTGGCCGCTCTCGTGGGATCCTGGCTGCTATCCCGGCTCCGAGGGCTGCTGCTCCCGCTGCTCCGTGGGGTGAAGCTCTTCTTTTTCCTCGGAGCCTTCCTGCATGTGGCCGCTTCCCAGGAGAGCCCCACAGCACAGGCGGGAATGCTGCTGGGCCTGTGGGTGCTCTACGCCCTCCTGGGCAGCCTGATGGCATCCCCGGATCCCAGCGCCCGGCTGGATGCGGCCGTGCGGAGCCTCGAGTGGAAGGTGGAGGAGCTGCGGCGGCGCCAGAAGTTCGGGGGGCCCCGGAACCGGGAGGATTGAGCCCCCCCGCAAAGCTCTCCCAAAGCTTGGCTCTGTTATCCCAAACACCCCAAGCATGTGTCCCCCCACTCTGCTGAGCATCCCGCACCCCCTCTTCTGCTTCCCAGTTTTCCTAGGGGTCCTGAGAGCCCCCCTTCCCTCTGGGAGCACCCCAAAATCGGGGGCTGTGCCTTGCCACACGTGCCACAAGTGCCTTCACCCCAAAGGCCCCCGTGAGCCCCAAATCTGGGAGAAGAGCTCCCACATTCCCTGCTTGCCAGGGATGTTGTCCCAAACCAGCCGGCTCGGGGTGCAGAGGGGATCCCATTCCCCATCCCAGGGGGCTCTGCTCATTTTGGGGGCCGGGTTTTGGGTGTTAAGCTGCTTTTTAAATGGTTTTGATAATGTGGTTTGGAATAAAGACGGATTTATCCGGCTTGACCCTGCGGCTTTCCCATGGGAACGGGGTCAGGCTTGGAGCTGGGAGCCCCTTGGGGGCTGCCTGGCCCCCCCCAGTCCATTCCGGGTGGGAAGAGGAGGAGAAGGAGAGCGGTTTATCCATGCCAGGATCCCACCACCTTCCAGCTGTTCCTACTGTGCTTCCTGCTCGCTCCGTGCCCCTGGCTATGGATGTCCTTGTCCTTGCCATGTCCCCAGTGTCCCTGGTGCAACCGGGAAAGCTGGATGGCAGCCGGGGGAAGAATTCCCACCCTCCTGCCCTGCTCCGGAGGGTCTCCGTATGGCCTGGGGTGTCTGGGGATGGACAGGGATGGGATGAGGAGCTGGGATAGGGATGGGAATGAGGAAGAGGATGAGGAGCAGAGATGGGGATGGGGAGCGGGATGAGGATGGGGCTGGGGAGCAGGGATGGGAATGGGGAACGGGGCTGGGAATGGAGAGCGGGGTGAGGATGAGGATGGGCAGCAGGGCTGGGAATGGGGAGCGGGGTGAGGATGGGAAGCAGGGCTGGGAATGAGGAACAGGGCTGGGAATGAGGAGCAGGGCTGAGAGTGGGGAGCGCGGTGGGAATGAGGAGCAGGGCTGGGAATGGGGAGCGGGGTGGGATGTGGCTCGGGCTGTGGAGCGGGAGCCGGAGCGACGGGCACGGCCGGGCTTTAGGACCCGGCGGGACGAGGCGGCGCCGGTGCCGGTCCCGCCCCNTGGCACCGGGAATGGCACCGGCAGCGGCACCGACCCCACTCCGCACCCCCCGCGCCGTCCTGCCGGGATCCGCTGCCGCGTGGTCCCGCGACCGGGTCGATTCTCCCCTTTCCCCGCATTCGGGATCCCTCCGTTCCTCCGGGATCTGCTCCCGCCGGGATCCCGGGAGCCGGAGCGACCTCACCCCCCCTCCTCCTCCTTCCCCGCGTTCCCCGGGATCCGCGCCCCCTCCGCCGCCTGGGATCCCTAGGGGGTCACCCGGGGAACGTGGGATCCGCTGGGATTTCGAGGGGGGAACCTCCTCATAATCCCCACGGAAACCCACCGCCGGAGGGACTCCCCCCGGATCCCGGGATCTGCCTCGCCTCTCTCCCCGCACACCTCATCGCCCAGGCGGGATCCATTCCCGGCCGTGAGGAAGCCCTACCCAGGCATCCAGGTGGGATCTACTCCCTGGAATGAGAGATCCCTTTGATCTGGGCACCACGAGCCTGGATCCCACCCTGCAGGACGCGGTTCCAACCCTCTCGCCGGCGGGGAACGCATTCCCACAGGGAACAGCCGGGGCTGGGAGAACTGAGTGGCTCCCCCAGCCCTGACGAAGGGATGGGGCAAACCTGGGATGGGATAACCCTGGAATGGGATAACCTGGGATGGGGCAACCATGGCAAGGGGTGACTTCAGAATGGGGTGGCCCAGGCACGGAGACCCCCACCTACCCTCCCAGTGCCACCCATTCCTGCCATGTCCCTGCGGGATGTGCCACATCCGTGTCTTGCAGTGAGGGGTGATGAGGACCCCCCGGATCCCGTGTTCCTGCCAGCGGAGCTGGAGGTCCTCGGGGTGCCCGAGTCCTACCGGCTGCAGAGGGTGGATCAGGATGTGCCCCCCAACTCTTCCCTGCACACCCGCTCCGAGACATTCCTGCTGCTCCATGCCGGATCCCAGCCCCTGGTCCAGGCCACCTACGCCCCGTTCAGCACCCGCCAGGTAACCGGGACCCCCGTGTCCCCTGGGCCACCCCAGGGTGTCCCGGCCTCCGCCACCATCCCGGTCTCCTTGCAGGAGGTGTCCATGGAGAGGCCCCCTGGCTCGGCAGCCTGGGCCATCCGCGCCGTGTCCCTAGAGAGCTCCGTGTCCTCTGCCGAGCCCGTGGCCCGTGTCCTCTTCCATCTGCAGGGGCCTGACTGGATGCCCGGGAAACAGGATCACTCCGGGGCCCGGGATCATCCCAAGGACTGGGACCACCCTGGGGTCTGGGATCACCCTGAAGTCCGGGACCACCCTGGGGGCCAGGGTCACCCCAGGGACTGGGATCATCCCAGGGACCAGGAGCACCCTGGGGTCCGTGATCACCCCAGGAACTGGGATCACCCTGGGGATCATAACCACCCCAGGGACCAGGACCACCCTGAGCAGCGGGACCACCATGGAGCCCGGGATCACCCCAAGGACCGGGATCACCCCAAAGACCGGCACTACCCTGCTATCCACAGTCACCCCAAGAACTGGGACCACCCCAAGGACCAGGACCACCCCATGCAGCAGGACCACCCTGGGAACTGGGATCCCTCAAGGGAGTGGGATCACTCCAGAGCTCGGGATCTCCCCTGTGTCACCCTCTATGCCCACCACCGCGGGCGGGTGGCGCAGGGGACATGTCACGTGCAGGTCAGTGCCACCCTGGGGACCCCCTGGGGATCCCCCAGCTCCTCCCCACCCTAATCCCAGGATCCTCTCTCTCCTCCAGGCCCCACTGGGCGTGTGTGTGGTGGAGCTGGAGATCCCTGCACGCTGGTTCTCCCCTGCATCCCCCCATTCCCACCGGAGCCGCCGGCGGGATTCCGACTCCTCGGAGCCTCCGGAGCGTCCGGAACCGGCTGAGCTGCGCTACAGCGTGGGGGAGTGCAGGAGCCAGGAGCAGGAGGCTCCCAAATTCCTGGGAATGCTGGAGCTGCGGACGGGAGAGCCGGAGCGGCGGCAGGAGGTGCAGTTGGACGAGAAGGTGCTGCTGCGTGTCCCCAACGTCCCCCTGCGGCCCGGGCAGCGCTTCACGGCCACCATCGCCCTGCGCCACAACTTCACCGCTGACAGCCTGACCCTGCGGTGAGGGCGGGGACCATGGGGACACCGGGACAGTGTGGGACACGGTGTGACATTGGGTGGCTGTGTGGGACGCTGTGTGAAAGTGTGTGACAGTGAGTAACACTGTGCGATACTGAGTGACACTGTGTGACAGTCTGTAACACTGTGTGACAGTGAGTGACACACTGTGACAGTGAGTGACACTGTGTGACAGAGAGTGACACACTGTGACAGTGAGTGACACTGTGTGACAGCCTGTGACACTGTGTGGCAGTTTGCAGCAGTATGTGACACTGTGCGACAACATTTAACACCCGTGTGACACTGAGTGACATTGTGCGACACCATCTGACAGTATCATGTACTGTGTGACAGTGAGTGACACTGCGTGGCATTTAGTGACAGTGAGTGACACCGTATGATTGTGAGTGACACCGTGGGACACCATCTGAGTGTGTGACACCATTTAACACTATCTGACACAAAATGTGACACTGTGTGACACTATGTGACACTGTGTGACACTGTGTGACATTTGGGGGCGTTGTGTGAGACTGTGACAACCGTCTGACACTGTGTGACACCATGTGACACTGTGTGACACTGTTTGACACCAGCTAATACCATGTGACACTGTGTGACACCGTGTGACACCGTGTGCCCCTGCAGGATCAAGGCCAAGAAGGGCCTGCAGGTTGTCTCCGCCCGCCCCGCAATTCCCGGCGCCTGGAGCGCGCACCTGGAGCGTTCCCGCGGTCCCAAGCACTCCACAGCCGTGGTGACGTGCCGGCGGCTCGGGGACACCCCTGCCAGCTCCAGGTAGGGAATATCCCAGCACATCCCCGTCCCGGTGGGAACTGTGCGTTGTTCCACCCTGATCCCGGTGTGGTGCCGCAGGGTGTCTGAGCCGGCCGCGTTCCTGCACCTGGATGTGGCCGTGGAAAATGGGACGGGGGGGCTGGCGCCGGCGCGGCCCCTCACGTGGCAGGTGGAGTATCCCGGCCAGGATCCCGAGGCGCAGAAGGACAAACTGGTCTGGGAAATCCAGGTGTCGGAGCGGGACATCCGCGCCCTCGTCCCGCTGGTGCAGGTGGGTGTCCCCGTCCCATTCCAGCCCCCCATCCTGTGGGAAGCCCCTACTCATCCTGCTGTGCTTCCAGGAGCTGGAGATCCTGAACACAGCGCCACTGACTGGGATCCCCCGCGTTATCCCGGTGAAATTGGTGGCTGTGGAAGCGGGGGGCGGAGTATCCGAGCTTACGGATCCTGTGGGATGCGAATCCGCTGACAAGCAGGTGCTGCAGGTGAGTCCTGCTGTCCCCTCGTTATCCCGCCTCACCTGGGAGATTCCCATGGAATTCCATGTGTCCTTGCAGGTGTCGGATTCCTGCGACCTGGTGTTTGTGGGGGGCAAGGAGAGCCGGGGGGCGCGGGGGGCCCGCGTGGATTTCTGGGCGCGCCGGCTGCGGGCGGAGCTGAGCTTCTCCGTCTGGGCTCCACTGCTCCCGCTCCGTGTCCAGCTGGGAGATCCCATCCTGGAGCAGCTCCGCGGCTGGAGACTGCCCGGGGGGCCCGACAGGTCAGTCCTGCAGAATGGGATGGTGGGGAAAGGGGAAGACGGGAATGGGGCTGAGACCTGATGTGTGAGGATGTCCCCACATTCTCCTGTGTCCCAGGATTCCTGTCCTCCTGCCCCGGGATCCCTGTCCCCCTGTCCTAAGACTCCTGTCACCCTGTCCTACAATCCCTGTCCCCCTGCCCCTGGACTTGTGTCACCCCATCCTGGGACTCTTGTCACCCTGTCCCCAGTGCCACGGTGGAGTCTGAGGACCCTGTGGAGGAGCCGGAGCGGCGGGCACGGGGCTGCCGGCCCCAGTTCCAGCGCACGGAGCTCCGTGTCCTGGCGCACTTTGTGGCCCACCCCCTGGACGGTGGCCGTCACCTGTCCTACCTGCCCGGCCCTGAGTGGCTCCTGGATGTCACCCACCTGGTGGCTGCCCGGACGCGTGTCCAGGACCCGCGTGTGGCCTCTGTGGAAGCAGGAGCCATGGTGGTGGGCCGGGAGCCTGGAGTCACCTCTGTGGAGGTAAAGGGGATTTGTCTGTGGGGAATTTGGGGGATCCTGTGGGAATCTGGGGGTGTGGAAAGATTGCAGGGATGGAGTTGAGGGCTGGAAATGATCCCAGAGGGAGCTGGGCAGGGTACAGGGAGGAAGGGAACGGAGGGGCTGGGGCAGGATGGGAAGAGGACACAGTGAGGAATGTTGGGGGACTCACACGGTGCTTCCAGGTGCGCTCCCCACTCTCCGACTCCATCCTGGGGGAGCAGACGCTGGTGGTGTCCGAGGAGAAGGTGACAGTGACAGAGATCCGTGCCCAGGTGGTGGCTGGGCTCTCCTTATCCCTGCGGACACTGCCGGATCATCCTGGCGTGGTCACCGCCACCGCCCTGGGGACACCCACCCTGCGGGCCCTCAAGCAGGTGAGATGGGTAGGGAGTCACCCTGGTGTCCCTGGTGTCCCCCAAACCTCTGCCATCCTGCTTCTCATCCCGCCAGGAAGCCACGCTGTCCATCTGGTTGTCCTTCTCCGACCACACGCTGGCCCCGCTGGAGCTCTATGGGTGGCACGATGTGGCCTTGACCGTGACGTCCCTCGACCGCGCCGTCGCCACCGTCAGGGGGTCCCCCGGGGTCCCCACTGCCCACCCGTGGGTGGTGGCCGAGGGCCCGGGCCGGGGGGCCCTGCTCCAGCTCAGCCTGCACCCCCCAGATCTGTGCCGGCGTGGCCGGCACCGCGCGGCCGCCCTGGCCACCGGCACCGCCTGGCTCGAGGTGGGGGTCCCCTCTCCCGGGAGCCCCCGGCCCTTCCCGCGGGCTGAGGGCGCCATGTCCGGGGAAGCAGTGACCGTGGGACGGAGGGACCCCGCGGGCGTGGGGCCAGCGTCCACCAAGCTCCAGGGGTCTTCCTCGGAGGAAGACGAGGAGGAAGGCTACAGACGCAACCGCGCTGGCATGCAAGAGGAGGAGGAGGAGGAGGAGGAGGAGGAGATGGTGAAGGCTCCGGAGCGGGTGACCGACCTGGAAATCGGGATGTACGTGCTCCTGGGAGTCTTCTGCCTCGCCATCTTCATCTTCCTCGTCAACTGCATCTTCTTCGTGCTCCGGTACCAGCAGAAGGAGCTGCCCGAGCCGGGCGGGGCCCCCTCGGCCCCGCAGCCCCACAACTGGGTCTGGCTGGGCACCGACCAGGAGGAGCTGAGCCGGCAGCTGGATCGCCAGCAGCTGGATCGGCCGCAGCTGGATCGGCCGCTGCTGGAGCGCCGGCAGTCGGAACCCCCGGCACCCTCGGGCCCGCCCTGCGGCTGCGGGGCCCCCCCGGGCTCCGGTGAGGATGGGGCTCCCCCCGGCTCCCCGGCTCCCGGAGCGCCGCCGCAGCCCCGCAAGGAGGGATCGGCTCCGGGGGGCGGCCGCAGGAAGCGGGTGGAGTTTGTCACCTTCGGCCCCCCCCGCGTCCCCGAGGAGCCCCCCCCGGCCGCCCCCAACGTGCAGTCCATCCTGGTGGCCAGCGAGGACGACATCCGCTGGGTGTGCGAGGACATGGGGCTGCGGGATCCCGAGGAGCTCCGGAGCTACATGGAGAGGATCCGCGGCAGCTCCTGACCCCGGGGGGGCGACTCCCGGACCCCCCAATTCCCGGGCAAACCAGTAAGGGCCCGACCTCCTCCCCGTGCCGTGCTGGGGGGACACCGACCCCCCTTCCCAGCGGGATGTGCCGGGGACCACTGGTGGCCTCCTGGGACCGCCCCGAGGTGCCCACAGAGGGTGAGGGGGGGTTCTCCCAGCCCCGCCCTTGCAGGGGCTGGATCCCGGCGGCACCGGGGAGGAATTTGGGATGCTCTTACTGCTTTGGGTCTCATTGCGACATGGTGTTCATAGTGGTGGTGATGATGATGGTGGTGATGATTCCTGTGGTCTGATCCCGGGGAGGATCCCGTATCCCCCCACCTTCACCCCGGCCACGCATCCGTTTTGTACACATTTTTTACCGGGAACGCCCGGGAAGGGGCTGCCAGGTGCTGGTATTTATGGAAAATTTTTAATTCTGACGTTGTTACAAAAATAAAGTATTTAAAAAAAAAAATTTGGGATTCCCCGCCCTGTGCTGTCTCCTCTGATCCCGACACCGGGTCCCACCCTGCCCCCATGGCAGTGCCAGGCTCCCAGGAATGGGCACATGCCCTTGACCTTGGCTCCACGTGGGAGCTGGTCACGGGATTGGATCCGGGGCTGGGCCTGGCCCTGGCCCAGCTGGGGTCACCTTGGGATAAGGGATCTCCTTCCTCCCTCTCCCTCTGTCCTCCTCCTCCACCTTTCCAGCCCCAACACCAGCCTGGTCCTGCATGTCCTCCCCGTGGCCGGTCCCCGACATTCCCAAATGTCCCCTCAGCAACGGTCAGCACATCCCTTTATTTAGGTGTGCCATGGGGATTCCCACCTTTCCAGCTTCCCAGTAAGTTCCAGCAATCCCAAGACACCCTGGGTAACAGCAGGAGAACCCCCACTCCATCACCCTGCTCGCAGCTTCCCAAACCTTCCCAAAACCCTGCTGAGATGGAATGACCAGGGTCCTGTCCCCCATTCCCAGCATCCCAGGTGTGATGATCCATCAGCTGGATCCCAGCCCTCACCCATGGTGGGAATCAAAATCTCTTGGGATGCCCCACCTCCGACCCATGGAAATTCCAGCCTTATCTCCCACCTCACATTGCTGGGGGTGGTCCTGGATGTGCTGGATGTGGAGCTGCAGGAAATACTGATTCCAAAAGACAGGGAAAAGAAAGGAACTCCTGGCTCTTCTCCATCACCCCACAGATCTCCCACAGCTTGGGAGACCCTGAGTCCCCCCACGCCGCCATCCCAAATCCACAACCTAGAAGCACAAATGAGCTGCAGGTCACGATGGCTACACCAGATCCGTGTCCCCCAGGGTGGGAGCACCAGATCCACGAGGCTCCCATGTCCTGGAGGGTCTCTGGGGTCCCCAAAACCCCATTTCCTCCCCGCTGGGGCAGGAGGGAGCCACCCCATCACGCTCCTCCACCTGACAGCGTTGAGTCGGCTTCCTGCCCTCCGCCACACTCCCGGAGCTGCCGGAGCGTGGGGACACGACCGAGCCATGTCCCCCCGACGCTGAGAGAGGGACGTCCCCGACTCCCGGACCCCACATTCCATGGGGCTGCCCCTCTGACAGGATGGGGGGGCTCTGCCTGCTCTTGGTGGCCCTTTCCGCCGTGGCACCTGCGCAAGGTACGTCACCGTCCCCATCCTGGCCCTTCCCGTCGCTCTCTTGGCACCTCGGGCTGGCGGAGCCGCTGATTTGGGGCTCGGGGACCTGTCGCCTCCCTGGGATGGGGAGCGCTGGGGGTCCTGGGGTGTCCCCAATGTGGGTGTCACTGGTGGAGGATGCTGCCCCCCAGCCCACTGGGATGGAGGGAAAGGGATCTCCTAAAAGGGTATCCTAAGGCTTGGGGATTCTCCCAAGTGTTAGGGCTCCCGTGGATCCCCCAAAAGCACCCTGGGAATCCCTAAAAGAGGACCCTAATTCCCTAAAAGTGCTCTCGGAGCCATTCCACCCAAAATCCCTGCGGGAACAGGGTGACACTCAGGGCCTGAAGCCCATTGCGTCCCTCACTTCTCCCCCTGGATGGTTTTGGGACGTGATGCCGCCCGTCCTCCCCATCTTGGCAGGATTTGGGATGGTTTGGCTGCCAAAATGGCTGCCAGGAGCTGCCTCAAGGCCTCCAATCAATCAGGGAACAGCCCCATCCCCCCATTTCCGCCCTTCTCACACCTCCATGCCCACCTGGAGCAGCTCATTCCCACCTTCTCCCCTTCTCCCCTCATCCCTGACTTTTTCCTTGAACATTTTAACTCAAATCACCACCCCACCAGCTCCGCTGGCGCTTCCCGGGACCCCCACCCAAGCATTCCCCCCGGATACCTCATTCCTGGGGCTGAATCTTTCTCACGGATGAGCCAAATGGGGAATTTTTAGGGATAACTGGATCATCCACTCACCTGTGGCTCTGGAATGGGTGCAGGCAGGTGGGTACTGGCAGGTCCAGCCCCTCTGTGTCTGCAGGGATGAACCGGAAGGCGGGAACAACACGGATCCAGGACGACATCCCAAATTTCGGCTCTTCCACCGGTGAGTCATGTCCCAGTATTCCCATATTTAAGGCCAAATTCTCCCAGCAGATCCCACGCCAGGATTTAACCCCGGGAAACATCCCGGGGTACACAGGGATTGAGTTTTGGGATGCAACATCTCCGTGACCACGCCGCCAGAGCTGGGGAGGATTCCCACTGTGCCTCTCAGATGGGAGAATCCTCTTGGCCATGTTTTGGTGGGATTGGGATGCACCCCTCCAAACTAGGAATCCTGGGGGGCTCAGCCCCTCATCCCTCTGCCCTTTCCCCTCACAGCTCCCACAGAAATGACAGGACCTCCCATTGCTCTGACTGGGAACGCCACAGTGACACCGGGTGAGTGCGGGAGGGCAAGGGACATCCTTGCACCCACTTTTTGGGATTCTGGGACAACGCCAGGTCACCCTTCCCGGTGCATCTTCCAGATCCCAGAGTGCTCCGGCTGGCGGGCGGCCGGAGCCGCTGCGAAGGCCGGGTGGAGCTGGAGCAGGAGGGGACGTGGGGGACAGTGTGTGACGACGGCTGGGACATTCCTGACGCTGACGTTGTGTGCCGGCAACTCCGGTGTGGCCACGCCGTGAGAGCCCATGGCAACGCCTCCTTCGGCCGCGGACACGGCCCCATCCTCCGGGATGAGGTGGGATGCGAGGGACACGAGCGGCACCTCTGGGAATGTCCGGCCGCGCCAGAGCACGACTGCAGCCACAAGGAGGACGCCGGAGTGGTTTGCTCAGGTGGGTTTGGAATATTCCAGAGCTGGGGATGCGAACGGCGCGTGCACATCTCCACGCTGTTCCCGCAGAACACCAGGAGTGGCGGCTCTCTGGAGGCCGGGATGGATGTGCGGGCAGGGTGGAGGTGTTTTTCCGTGGCACTTGGAGCACGGTGTGCGACAGCACCTGGTACGAGTTGGAGGCCGCTGTGCTGTGCCGGACGCTGGGATGTGGGAATGTGCTCCAGCGGCCTTCCTTCGGACATACGCTTCCCGGGAAGATGCTGTACCAGTGCGGGAGCCTGCAGCCCTCACTGGCGCAGTGCCACTGGACCTTCAATAAATCCGCGCCGTGCCACCAATCCCGGGCCGCCGGGGTCATCTGCAACGGTACAGGATTGGGATCTTTCCTGCCGGGATTTGAGGTGGAGTGTGGGTCCTGCCCTCTCCCAAGCACCCGATTTCTGTCCCCGCCCTTTCCAGGCTCCCAGGGCTTGTGGATGCCGACGCCCACGGCTGAAGTGACGCCCAGGAATGTCACCGTCCTGCACGGTGAGTGTCTGAGCCCTTGGCTTTTTCCTGGGATCGGGGTGAAATCCCGTGGAGGAAAGATTTAGGTGGGATGAGTCGCATCCATTCTCTGTCCCAGCCGAGGAGGGGACCCCAGCCTTGGGGACATCACTCCTGGACAGTCCCCTCTTTGTCCTGTGCCTGGTGCTGGCGGCGCTGCTCCTGCTCTCCGTGCTGGCCTTTTCCGCCGCCCTGCTGAGGCTGAGGAAGAGGAGCGGTAAGGAACGCTGGATCCGGACACGGAACTGGGACACAACCCCCACTTTTTGGTCTCAGCTCAGCCACGGAGTGGGTGCGTCCCCTTGTCCCCACAGCCATGTCCTCCCTGGGAATGCCCATGCCAGTCCTGGTGACCCACAGCTCCCAGAGTCCCAACGCACCCTCCGGCATCTCCAACGACTACAGGAAGACTCCCACCGGCCTTCCCAAAGGATCAGGTGGGTCTGGCAGGTCCCCCCGGGAGCTGTGGGGCAGGAGGTCCCAGCTGGTGACAGATACCACATCCCCTTGTCACCCCCCAGACCCTCTGGTCACAGCCATTTCCAAGGATTCTGATTCCGACTCGGAATATTATGAATTCAGCAGCAAGCCTCCCGTCGCCCTCTCCACCTTCTACAGTGAGCATCCCACTCCCTCTGGGATCCATGACACCCTGTCCCAGGATCCCTGTCACCCAGGATGTCCCCACCTCTCTCCCCTTCCCACAGACTCCCTGCGCCGGCATCCCAGGGAGGATCTTCTCCCTCTGAGACCCAGCCAGGATGGGATGGAGTCATTCCCTGAGGATGGTATGACACCAGGAGGGTCTATCCCATAGGTGGAAGGGTGTTCCCATATCCTTGTTCCCACATTTGATGTCCTTGTTCCCACAGAGCTGGCCAGGCAGGACGCCCCATTCCGTGGCTCATCCAGCTCATCCTCATCCTCATCCATGGAGCCCTATTGGAATGGCAGCATTCCTCCCCCTGCCCATGGCACCCAGTGGAACCCGGCAGCCACCGGCCACGGCTACGGCACAGGTGGGAAGTGTGGGAAAACGGATGGGACCCAGGATGGGGAGACCCCGGGGATGGGAACAAGGGATGCAGAGACCACCGGGATGGGGAGGGAATGGGGGTTGAGGGACCCCAAGGAGAGGAGCAGGGATGGGAGCAGGGATGGAGAGATCCTGAGGGTGGGAACAGGGATGGGTTCAACCTCAGAGAGGAAAGGGGACCCCACGGAGGGGGAGCAGGGATGGGAAGTGCCAATCAGTGATCCTGTTCCTCCCAGTTCCCCCAGTTCCCTCGGCAGTGCCCGCCCCAGTGCCCTCCCAGCCCCGGGTACCTGCAGCTCCGGCAGATCCCGATCCCGACGGCAGCTCCAGCACCTCCTCAGGGGAGTGGTACGAGAACGTGCAGGACACAGAGGCCCCCAGAGACCCCTCCTCACATCCTGGTGAGGATCCTGCGCTGGAGAGGGGGGACACAGGGAGTTCCGGGAATTCCCAAATCCTTCTGATGGGCTCTGTCTCCATGGGCGGGTCAGATCCATCCTGTCCCTTGGGGGAACACGTGGAGGATCCCGACTTTTCCGAGGGCAGCGACTACGACGACATCCAGAACTCTGCCTACTGAGCCTGTCCCACTGCTCCAGAGGCCAAATCTCCTGGAATTCTCTGCCTAGTTCCTCTGGAATTCTCCAACCATCTTCTCTGTGCTGCCATTAAAAGCTTTTCCCACCATGTCCCTTGTCCACAGGGGTGGCTTGTCACCAGCCACCAAATGCTCCCGGTTCTCCACCAAGAGATCCAAAGATGGCCAAATATCCCATTCCCAGCTCGCAGGAGCAGGGAAGGGGGTGGCAGGACTCTGATCCGGCTCCATAGCACCAGGGGTGGAAGTTAAACCCCAGGAAGTGGGAACATTGAAGTCCCACAGTGTCCCCCCTAGAGCTTCTCTACACCCCGTTGGGACAGTGGGACAGTCCCCATCGTGGGGACATGCTGCCCATAAATCCTGTCCAGGGGGGCTCCAGGGATGCTGGAAGGGACGACACTGAGGTGCCACCCCAAACCCACCAGATGGTGCCTTATGGGGGTGGGATACAACCCCCAAAAGATGGATACCCCCTCCAGGATCCCCCAATCCATCCCAGCAGAAAGCAGCTTCCTGGAGCCAAGCGCCATCCCAGCTTTGGGATTAGGGGGTGTCCCCAGCTGGGAGGGGGGCACAGCACCCACCTGTCACCCCGGGACTGGGACCCCCTCTGCCCCCGCCCTCACCCCACTTCCCGCCGGCTGCTCCCGCCCCGGCCCCACCGTCGGATTTGTGTCGAGGTCGGGGTTCAGCCGCACCCCAAGTGGAAAATGTGGCTCCCCCCCCCCCATATCCTCCAGCTGTTTGCCGAGCGAGAGGCCCCGCACAAAGGAGCCGCAACAACGGAGGAAATCCCAAAATAGCAGCAAAACCCCGACAAAGGGCGCGGGGCGAGGCGAGGGCTGAGAGCGGGGATGGGGCACGGGGACAGGCACACGGCGGGTGCCCCAGCCCCGCTCCTGGCTCCCGGGGCCAGAGGGGGCTGGGAGGGAGGTGGTGATGCTGGGATCACTGGGATTGCGGCATGGACAAGCCTGGGGGCATCGATCAGTTGGGAGGGGGTCCTGATCCCCGGGGGATCCCAAAATCCAGGGGTATCAATGTCCTAGGTGGGATCCCAATGTCCAGACGGTGTCCTGAGGGTGCTGATTCCTGGGAGGGCACCAATTCCCTGGGGATATCAACACCCTGGGGATACCAATGCCCTTGGAGCGTGACACCCCAGCCCATGGCCACCTAGGCACGGTGTCACCTCCGCCCCCACACAGCCACATCGCTGCCAACCGTTCCTCCGAGCTGCTCCCGCCCGGAAAATCCCCCTTTTTCCCCCCGATCATTATGATCCCAGCAGCGTGCCGACAGCCGACAAGCCGCTTCCCGCTCGCTCCAAAGGCAGCTCCTGCTTTTTGAAAGGCTCCTCACGGCAGGCAGCGTTGTCAGCGCTTTCCAGCTCCCCCCAAATCTCCCCCCGGGAAGAGATTCCAATCATCCCGAGCTGCCACGGCTCGCTCAGGAGTCTGAGCTGACTCGCAGCGCCCGAGGCAAGGCGGATGCTCAATCCGAGCCCAAATCCCATCCCTGGGATTTCACGGCCTCCGGAACCAGCCACGGCTCTGAGGGAAGGGCTGCACCCCAGGCACCCCACATCCATGGGGGTCACATACCCCTGGATAACAGGATCTTTCCTAGAGGCACAATATCCTGCGGTGTTTGGAGTGAATCCCAGATTTCAGGTTGATTTAGGGGGATTGGGGCTTGTGGGTCCTCTGCTGAGTTCTGTGGGGCACCCTTTTTCCAGGGAATTTTCAAAGCCAAAGTGCGTAGTGGGCAGCTCCAGGACCCCCATGTGGGATATCCCAACAGGGCCTGCTCCCACCAGGATCAGCAGGACCCCTGGGATAACTGGGATGGGAACAAGTGGTGGCTGCAGGGAGCACCCAGGTGCTGAGATCCTGCTCCAGGGTTGGGATCGGAGCATCCATAGCAGAGCAGGATGAGATGGAAAGCTGGGAAGAAGCTCCATCCGTCTCTCCTTCCAGTAGGAACACCACGGGGTCAATGGAAAACAGCTGCCTCATTAACATGCCTGACCTGGATTTGGAGCAGTTAATTAGGGCACAATCAATTAACGCCTCTGCCCTCACCGGGGCCAGCACCGCTGGTGCCCCACGTGCCCTTGCAGGGGTGTAGGGTGTCCCTGGAATGCCAGAACCCGGGATGTGCCTGGATAAAACCTTCCCCCATCCTATTCCTGGGGGTAATCACAGAGGTTTCGGGGATGCCAGGATGGGCACCAACTCCTCTGCAGCCCTGAGGTGCTCGGAGATGCCCAAATCTCCCTTGGCACTGGATATATTCACTACCTCCTTTTCCCAGAGCTGCGGAGATCCTGGGATTTGGCTGGGGATGAACCCCACAAGTGTCTCACCCCTCTCCTCTCGTGCTTGGCGGGACCCGGGGAGGCAACGGAGCCTTCAAACGGGCCCAGAGGTGACGTCAAAAAACCACAGAGGGAGGAAAAACAGCCGGTTCCTGCCCGGGCCCCCTCCCTCGCCTGCTCCGGGCCGGGCAGCGGAGGCGGCAGAGCCTCCGGAGCCCCCCGTGCCCCCCATCCCGCCACCGGAGCCCATGGCAACCCAG
Source organism: Pomatostomus ruficeps (assembly GCA_013400735.1). NCBI lineage: Eukaryota > Metazoa > Chordata > Aves > Passeriformes > Timaliidae > Pomatostomus > Pomatostomus ruficeps. The sequence goes on from VYZT01040210.1 coordinate 42,346, forward strand.
CTGCCCGTCCTGTGCCTCCTGCTGGGAATGTGGGGTGAGTACTAGGCACCCTGGCCTTGGCGCATCCCTCAAATCTCGTGGCAGAGCGTCGCCCCCAGTTTTCCGCTCCGGGCGGGATCAGCTCTGCGGAGTCACGGCTCCATCCTGGCCGAGCGGCAATTTGGGGCTCGGGGTGGGCAGCGCCTTGGTGACTCCCCAAACCCCCACCTGCCTCACTCTGGGGGTCCTCAGGGTCCCCAAGGTTGAGCCAATGGGCACTGGAGGCAGCCAGGTGTCCCCCCATCCTCATTCCCAGCCGGCTCCCACCCTTCGCTTGGTCCACATGGCGCCATTCCCGAACATTCCACCCAGGAGCGGGGCTAATTAGCTGTAATTAGCAGGTCCCTCATCTTTTCTCAGCCCTCAAGACCCCCCAGCAGATGGATGGGGAGGCAGCAAATCGCCTTTCTCCCCTCAAAAATCCCCGTTTTCCCACAAAATCCCCTTTTTCCCCAAAATAACCATCGACGGGTCGAGTGCCAGAGCCGCTGTCCCAAATTTCGGGGGTCCCCAGGGCGGGACACGGGATTGACACCCCATTTCCGCTCTTTCTCACAGCCATCCCTGACCATGGAGGAGCCGCCCGGATCCCTGGAGGTGAGAATTCGGGAAGCAGCCCCTTGGGAATGCCACCACAGCTCCATGGAGCATGGCGGGTGCTGGGGTTGCATCACCCGGAAGCAGCGTCGTGGGGGTCCCAGCTCAGCCCCCACCTTCCTTTGACCCCTCCACGCTCCCATTCCTTGCCCTGCTTCCCAAGATACCCACCAAGGGCTTTTCCATCATTCCCAGGGTGGAAATCCGCCGGCAAGGGATGGAAAACCCCTAGTACCAGTGCTTTTCCGGTGTTTTCCCGCAGAGTCCACCCTGAGACTCACTGGAAGCGGCTGCCGCTGTACTGGGATACTGGAGGTGAACTGGAAAAGCCGTTGGAGACGCGTATGCCAGGGCAGCGTGAGCGCGCACAGCCTGGGTGGGATCTGCTGGCTGCTGGAGTGTGGCTCCCTCATCTCCGATCCTCTGGAATTCGTCGCAGCCAGCAGGAAGGATCCAGGCGTGCAGGCCGTGAGGTGCAGGGATCCAAGGGATGCACTGGTGGGATGCCACTGGGAGCCGGAAAACTGCACGGAGCATGTCACTGTCGCCTGCAGAGGTGAGCCTGGACCCCCAGCCCAGCCACCTCCATCCCATGGGATCATCCGTGACCCCTCTCTCTTCTCATTCCAGAGCCAGAGAAAACCACTCCCAAGCCTCCACCGCCACCCCCAGCCACCACCCCGGAGCCCATGGGTAAGCGCCTCATTCCGGGGGATCCACAGCCTCAAATCTGGGGACTTCCCGCTAAATAGTGGAAAAAAATGCCATCCCAATCCATAACACTTCCTCTTCCACCGCCAATCCCTCTGCAGGACCCCCCAGGCTGCGGCTGGTGGACGGGAATTTCGGCTGTTCCGGCTTCCTGGAGCTGCACAAGCAGGGGCTGTGGGGGGCCGTGGCGAGTGTCCCGCACATCTGGCCACAGCTGGTCACCCTCGTCTGCCGGGAATTGCGCTGTGGCACCGCTGGGAACAGCCATGGCCAGCCGGATCCAGGGATCCACCTGCCGGTGCGGTGGGAGGCGGCGGATTCCTGTGGGAGCCATTCCCTGCTGGACTGCTTCAACAGGACCAGCTCCCGGGGAAAAACTCCGGCCTTCATCACCTGCTCAGGTGAGAGCGGAGCATCCACGATTTCCTGCTCCAGTGGGATACCCTGGGAGGATTGTGGGGCCGGAGCAGGGAACCAGCCCCATCCCTGCCTGCCCCACAGACCCTATCCACCCATTCCAGCTCTTCCTCTCCGGGCTGCGAAGGCAAAACAGGAAATCTCAGTTCCCGGCAGTGCAGAGCGCAGCAGTTCCAAGAAGGATGAGCTGGGGTGGGAGGGCGGCCATGGCAGCATCCCAAATTCCAGCTGGGAGTGGGGAACGCAGGCAGGGAGCATCCTGCTGTGGGCAGCTCCCCGAGCATCTTCCCTGCCTTGGGCATTTCCTGAGCATCTTCCATGCCTTGGGCATCCTCCCTGTTGCGCTCATCCCCCTGCCTCGGGTATATCCCTGGATATCTTCCCTGCCATGAGCATCTTTCCCTTGCCACGAGCATCTCCCAGCCGCAGGCCTCTCCCTGTCCTTCTCCATGAGCGTCTCCCTGGAGATCCGCTCGGTGCCAGCTCCGTGGCATGGAAAGCCAAGCCACGAGGCTCGGAGCAGGCTCCTTCTGGGTCCCGCCATCTGCCCCAGCTTGGAATCCCATGGGACTCGGGGGTTTAACGGGCTGTGGCAGCTGGCAGAGCTGGCTTCCATGCTGCATTTCCCATGGGAAGAGTTCAAAGCTCCTCCGTGCCTGGCTCTGGTTTGGCTCAGTCCCTGTGGCATGAGGGGAGCTGCCGGGAGCATCCCTGTGCCAGGAGCTGGTGCTGGGAGAAGGAGGAGCGTGTGCCAGCAGTATCCCCGTGGATCTCATCCCTGTCTGCCTGTGGGTCCGGCTCCCCTCTCCTGGTGGATCTGGCTCTTCTTCCCACAGATCTGACCCCTCCCCATGGATCTGACCCTTGTCTTCCCATGGATCTGCTCCTCTCTCCCACAGATTCCCAGCCGCGGGCCCTGCGGAGGCTGGCGGCCGGCCCCACTCCCTGCGAAGGGGACATCCAGGTATTCCATGAGGGACAGTGGCGCGATCTGTGTGACTCCGGAGTGGCGCAGCGAGCCGAGCGTGGCCGGCAGATCTGCCGGGAGCTGGGCTGCGGGAATCTCACTTCCAGCACGGAAATCCGGGAGCCTCCCTCGACGGGAGTCACCTGTGAGGCCGGTCCCCTGCACCTCTGCCAGCCCAAGCTTGGGAATAACCGGAGCTGCTCCCGGACCAGAGTTGTGTGTAAGCCAAGTGATCCATGCGGTGCTGGGAGCTGGAATTCCCACACCGATGGAACGGGCAGGAATGGGGGTGGATGCCACATGGGATGTGGGCTCCTGGCGGAGTAATGGCTGTTCACATCCCAGTGACATCCATGCTCTTCCCAGGCCAGGACTCGAAGCCGCTTCCCACTGGAACACCTGCTGGAACCGTCGTGAGCATCTGCCTGGCCCTGCTGCTTTTCCTCATCCTTTTCCTGATCTGTGGCCCTCCTGCCTACCGGAAGCTGATGAAGAGAAGTAGGGGACAACCCCGGGATCCTTATCCTCCTTTTCCTCCTCCTCCCGCTCTGCCATCCCCGCGTGCTGCCTCAGGGCTGGCAGCTCCATGGATCCATCCCTGATGCTTCCCTAAACTCCCTGGGGGGGTATTTGGCTGCTCAGCCTGACAGATCTCCCCTGTCCCATTATTCCCAAGCCTGTCCCATTGTCCCCAAGCCTGTCCCACATGGAGTGTGGGAGCGGCAAGAGGGATTAAGCTCCAAGCGAACACAAAAGAGCAGGTGGAGAATCCTGGGGGGGGGGATTATTGGGAAGGGGGGGATTATTCGGGATGACATACGGGGCTGGCAGGGGGGAAGCAGCCGGAGAAAGGATCAGGAAGATCCTTGGAGACACAATTCCCCCTCACTTCCCACCTCTGCCTTCCAGTTTCCAAGAAGAAGCAGCGCCAGTGGATCGGCCCCACGGGACTCAACCAGACAGGTGAGGAGCAGCTCCCTGCGGGGCTGGGAATGGGATTTGGAGCGCCTGGGGGTGGATTTGGGGTCTGGGCGAGCTGTTCCTCCCTGGATCCTGGCACAAGGGCCCTCGATCTCGCTTCCTTTTGGGATATCACTCGTTCAGGAGATCCAGGCTGGAGCAGGCACCGGTTTTACTCAGCCTCTTCCCGGGATGGGTTTGTTCCCTCCTAGGTGCTGTTCCAGCCCCAAAATCCCAATCCCACTGTTTTTTCCAGTGTCTTTTCACCGCGCCAGCACCGCACCAAGGCCTCGGGGACAGGGAGGGGACAACGACTACGCTCAGGCCCCCCAGAAGAGCTCCCAGCTCTCCGCTTACCCAGGTAAGTGCTGGAAGCGGCTCCTTCCCGCTCCTATTCCATGGATGTGCGTCCCACGAGCCGCCTCCGTGCCTTCCACAGCTCTGGAAAGAGCGTGCCGGCGTTCCAACCCTCCGGATAACTCCTCGGACAGTGACTACGACCTGCACTCCGCCCGCAGGGTGTGATTCCCTGCTTCCCAAAGGAGCTGATCCCTTCTCCCGCCTCAGCTTTGCGGGCATCTCGGCATTCCAGAAGCACTTCCCAGCCTCTTCATTGGAAGCTTTTGGGGTTTTTTTAAAGCTATTTATAGGGATTTAAGAGGCAGGTGGGGTGCAATGAGCCCTTCAGAATAGTGGGATCACCAGCTTCTCCAAACCGGGATAAAGAGTTGAGATGATGGATCAAGAAGAGGGATGCGAGGGCGGGAATACCGGGAATGAGTCTGAGATATTTAATAACCAACTGTAATAAAATTGGGGTTTTGTACTAATTACACCTCGTCCTCTTCCCTCCTTTATCCCAGAGTGATTCCAAACTCCCGGTTAGGAGGGAAAAGCAGGACAGGGAAACTCGTTTTTCCCTGGGGTTTATCCCAAAGATAAACCCAAGAAAAGCAGGGAAAACGGGACTGAAGATGGTCCTGGAAGGGGGTGAAAGATTCCACTAATGGGATCCAAAGGAAGCTGGATGCCAGGAAGGGATAAAGGGATCAATCCTTAGCTGGATGTTCCGTTGTTTCCTGAAGTAACCACGGCCACGACTCCGGAGTGCAATTAATTCATCCAGTTTTATTACTCTAATTAATGCCAGGGATGGAATTGCTTCCATCAGTCCCTCGTCCTAGTCCATTAGTAATCGTTCCTTATAAATAACTTACAGGGATACAGGCAGGATTTGTAGGATAAAGTGCTGAGCAAAGCAAATCCCATTTCCATCAGTTGCCATTCCCTCCGTTTCCAAGTGTTTCCTGAGAAGGGGGATGTGAGGAGCCCGAAAAACCACACGGGAGGTCGGGAATGCTGGAGGCTGCCCAGGCCCAGGTGGGAATCACCAGCTCCCACTGACAGCCCTGGAATGGTTCGGGTGGAAAGGGATCTTAAGGATCAGCTGCTTCCAATCCCTTTCCACCGGCCCAGGTTGCTTCAAGCCCCGTCCAACCTGGCCTTGCACACTTCCAGGGACGGAGCGGTCATGATTTCCCTGGGAAATCCGTTCCAGGGCCTCACCACCATCGCAGGGAAGAATTTCTTCCCAAAATCCCACCTAAACCCATCCTCTGACAGCATGAAGCCATTCCCCATTATCCCATCGCTCCAAGTCCTTCTCCAGTTCTTTTGGAGCCCCTCAAGGCACTGGAAGCCGCTCCAAAGTTTCCCTGGAGGTTTCTCCGGATTTCTGCCGTCTGGCTCTGCCTCTCGCTCCAACCTCCGGAGCCCGACTCTTATCCCGTGTAATTCCTTCGCACCGACGGATCCAGGAGCAACACTCTGGGATCCCTCCTCTTCCTCAGTCCCCAATAAAAGGAGGAATCAGCACAGGATGCTCCCTGGAAGTCCTGGATTAGTATCCAGGCCAGGAAGGACGCGGAGGGTTTGGAGGCGGGGGGTATCCAAAGGGCGGGGGAGGCCCGGGATAGGGAGCCTGCGTTGGGATCGGGAAGCTCGGGAGAGGGGGCTGGGTGGGGTAGGGACACTGAGGTCTCCCTGCTCCAGGTGGGATGTAGGGAGAGTATCCCGGTCTGGCAGCGGGAGGAGAGGGATGGGGAGCAGGAAAGGGTGAGGGCTGCGGCGGGCCCCGGGATGGAGACCAGGAAAAGCCTCCCGAGGTGGATTTGGGATACCCCGGCGCAGAGTCGGCAGCAGAAGCTGCAGGATATCCGGGACCTGGAGGAACTGGGTAGGGAAAGGCGGACTGGGAGCTGGGCTGGGAGGAAGCCACATGTCCCGTGGTCACCGGAGATCCCGGGAAAGGGGCGGGAGGCAGCGCTCCATGGGCAGTGGGGCCGGGCGGAAGGGCCGGAGCTGGGCTGTAGGGCAGAGGGAAGGCTGGAGATCCCGACGGGAAGGGTTTTGTTGGATCCGTGGGAACGTGAGGAGGAGGAGGAGGAGGAGGAGGAGGCTGAGAGTCCCTGGCGCGCTCCTGGGATCCCTCCGACTTCCTCACGATCTCCTGCAGCTTTTCCACTCGGACCCGGCGCAGGTGGGACAACTTCCTCATCCCAGAAAACTGCTCCAGGAACGTCTCCAGGGGCACCTCGCCCTCCAGGAACTTCTCAGCCATTTTCTGGAAGAGAGGAACAACCTTGGGCTCATCCCTGCATCCCTCTGCTCCTCTTCCCTAATCCCGATTTAGGTCTCTCCCAGACACACTCCAAGGATGGATCCAGTTCTTTGGAGAAAACCCAGCAAACTCCAGAGATAATCCATGATTTTAGGGACCAGGTTTAATTGCAAGTCTTTGAGGATGAAGCACTGGAATTCCCGATGGATTTGAGCCCTGAACTCACCTCGGATTCCTCTTCAATCTTCTGGCTTTCCACCTGGAGGAGATCCAGCAAAGTCTGAGGCTGCAGCGCTGCCGAGAATTTCTCTGGGAAAACCACGGGGGGAAAACGAAAAAAACAAGGAAAAATCACTATCACGGAACAGAAACCACGGAAAATCCAGCAGAGCGCCCACAAGAACAAGTCTGGGAACTGCTGATGGAAGGAGGGAAATCCAAGAGGAATAACATCCTCAATCTCTTTGACCGCCGGAAAAAAGAGGGATATCAGTTTTCCAGGAAGCAGCAGAATCCTTCCCGGGGGAAGATCCCAGCGCTCACCCAGCTTTTCCTTCTGCTCCCTGCACCTCCCAGCCAGCTCCTGCAGCTCCTGGTATTTCTTGGAGAGGTCGCTGCGTCCCGTCTCCAGCGGCACCTGGAATTTCAGGTTCTGTTCGGCCAAGCTCCGGTTGGCAGCCAGGGCCATCTCCCTCTCCAGCTGGAGCTCCTGGACCTGCGGAATTCCGGGTGGTGAGCACGGGAAGGGCACAAGGACACCCCGGAGCCACCTTCCGGCACAAACCTCCTGCGATTCCAAAGCCAGGCGCTCGATCTCCTGGGAATCCTCCTGGAGCCCCCGGAGCTCCTCCACCGTCCGGTTCCTCAGCGTGTCCATCCTCCCAGATTCCTGGGACGCGGAAAGAGAAGCAAATCAATTCCCAAATTCAACTGGGAAGAGGTTTCCAACTGCAACCCTGGCTTGTTAAAGCCCTTGGAGCAGCTGCACCAGGTTCCGTTAACCGAGAGGGAGAAACAACGTTCCCGCCAATTCCTGCCTGGGAAAAAGACTTTCCCCGCCTTTTCCAAGCCTGTTTGGATGGAATTCTGTGTATCCCAGGGCGTTTTGTCAAGGAAAAACCCACTCCCCAGCCCCAAATTACAAATTCCAGCTGGATGTCTCTGCTCCATTCTGGAGTCCACCTCATTCCAGGCTCCGTCCCATCCCATTCTACCAAGGAAACCGGGATCTGGCCAGATCCCGCCAGTCCCACGGGGTTGGAAAGGACCTTAAGGATCATCTAATTCCACCCTCCTGCCGTGGAATCCGGCGAAACAAAAAAGATCAGGGAAATTACGGATTTCCCTGCGCCACATCCATGATTTATCCCCGGTATTCCCAGCTGTCTGACGTATCCCGCGTGTTTGGTGTAAATTCCAAGAAATGGGACGGAATAACGTGGGAATGCCCTAAAAAAACCCCAAGGAAATGTCACAACGCACCTGGCAGCGTCCTATTCGCTCCCAGCTCTTCTACCTCTCGTCCGGCTGGAACATCCCAAGGATATCACGCCGGGAACGCCGCCAACAGCCGCGACGAGGCTCAGGGTTGCCCAATCCGCGATCCAGATAAACCTGTCCGAGGGAAAAAACTGGGAATTAGGTCCTGCGCTGCAGGTGTGAGGCAGAATTTGGTTCGGGGGACGGGGTATTAGCTAGGTTTCATGGAGTTGGCGAGGGAAAAGTGGGAATGGTGGGAGCGGGAAAGCTCGGGGTGGGCTCTGGGAAGCACCCACAGGCGCTCAGGAAGGTGGACACAAAGGGGTGAGCAGCTGCGGGGTTGCGGCGAGCGCCGTGCGCCCCGTGGGCGGCGGGAGGAGCGCCATTACCCCCGTTATCCCGCCGTTATTCCCGTTATTCCCATTCCCGGCCCTGTCCCGGACTCACCGAGGCACCAGCGGGACCCTCCGCCCGCCGTAGCTTCCGGCTTCCGGCGCAGACCGGAAATGGGCGTGACCATCGCGGGGCGGGGCGGGGGCGGCCCCTCCCCCCGGGCGTGAGGGGGGTGGTTCCTCCCGGCGCCGCCATGTTGGGGGGGGCGGGAGCCGTGAGCAGTTCCATGGAATTTTTTAATCAATAATCGCCCTTCGGCTACCCGCGGGGCCCTCCCCGAGCTGTAGCTGCTCTAGGAATTATATCCTTCCTGTTTCCGGAGTGCAGGGAGCCCCCGGGAGAGCTGGAGAGAGGGTTTTTGGAGAACGGCGTGGAGCGATAGGGAACAGCGGGGAAAGGCTCCACATGGACACAGGGCGGGTTTAAGTTGGATATTGGGAATAAATCCTTCCCTGTGAGGGTGGCAGAGCAAATTGCCCGGAGAAGCTGCGGTTGCCTCATACCTGGAAGTGTCCAAGGCCAGGTTGGAAGTGGTTTAGGAAGCACATACAGACCTCCTCGGCAACATCCCAAAATTCATAAAATGTCTGGTTCTTCCAGCCGGATCAAAAAAATCGAAGCAAATTCCGCTGGAATAGCCGGTTAACTTCTCCTCCCATGAAACAGAAATATTCCTGAGAAAGCTCCAATCCCATCGCCCGCTCCACAAATCCAGCTTTTCCAAATTCGCCGCTTTTCCGCCCGTAACTCCACACACATTCCCAAAATCCGAGCAGGGATGAAGCTGGGGAAGAGCTCCATGATTTCTGCTCCTCCTGGAGACTTTGGGAGTTCGGACAAGGTCACCCAGCTGTTCCAGAAGTGCCGGAATCTGGGAAAGGCACCTCTGATCCCGTCACCTGAGACCTGTTGTGTAATAAGCAGGAGTCATATGATCCCAAATAATTCCGGATAAATCAAGGACAGTTTGTTCCCGGCCTGGCTGATAACCGGGTCAAACCCCCAGTGCTATGGGAAAGAAAAGGGACTTGACTTTCCAAAAGGGAAAAAAAATATTTTCCAGGCTTCTTTTGGAGCAGTTTCCACAGACCTGGAAAAGCTGGGAAATGTTTAATTAACATTTTATATTAAAACGTAAGGTTTTGAGGAGAGGGAAAACTCTGTTTGGGTTTGCACGGAAGAAATGGGAAAACACCCATTTAAAAAGCATTACCCAGAAAGAAATTTGGGATCAACAGGTGTTTTTGGAAGCATATTCCCATTATCTGCTTGTTGATACCCTTAATTTCCACAAAAGATGGTTCCATATGTTTTTTTTCCTTGGACGGCGTCTTAACCCCAGCCCAAAATCACCCGCACCAGGTAGGAATGGGTGACCTGAGCACCCCGAGGTCCCGTTTCAGCAGAATTTCCATTCCCACAGGGATTGGCCAACATCCCTGGGCTTCTTTGATAAGTTAATTAAATATTTTTAATCCAGTCCCGGAAATCTGACACCCCGGGAGCGTCAGATTTCCCTCCTTTCATCTGACAGCTCCGATAAAGCGCCCAGGGCAATAAAAGCCTTTAGGGAAGGGACAAGAAAGACTGGGAACAGGGCCTGGAAAAGTTGACTTCCTTAATCCATTCCCAAGAAAAGCTCTGTCTCCACAAGGGGACTTTTTTTTGGGAGGCCGCAGAGATAAAATTAAGGAAGTTTTGTCAGAACAGGTTTTGGTGTCCCAAAAGCCTGAAAAATCCCTGTTTGATCCAGAGGGTGATTCCCACAGAAGTCAAATTCATCCCAAGGGGTGTTTCCACATCAAAATGATTGTAAAAATCTGAATTTTCCCGGTAAAAGCCTAAATTTTGGGGGGGTTTTATTGCCTGGGAACGCTCATCCAGCCCTGGCTGCATCAACCAGGAGGAAAAGCTTCCAGATCCATCTTCCAGCTGGGGTTTTTTGGGATCTCCCCATGCTTTGGTGCCCTCTGGTGCCAAGGAGAGCTGTGGCAAAGAGGCCACCTGCTCTCATCCAGAGGGCTCCCAGCACCGGGATGGATTATTCCAGGATCCAGCATCTCATTCCCTCCATTTTCCCCACCAAGGTTGGGAAAATGTAGGATTTCTCTCTGAGTAAGCCATTTCACGCCCTAAAAGGGGTTATTTTTCCACCCTCCCAGATTTTATTCTGGATTTAATTAGTGCTAAATAGCAATTCCTTTTTTTTTTTTTTTTTCCCCAGTCCTGTATTCCACAGCTTCTTCCCTCTATGGATGTCACCCACCCAGAAATCCATCCCTGTTGGATCCATTGTTCTGCTCTGATGGGATTTACCAGCAGCACAATGAGCTTGTCCTAAAACTTCCCATAATTGGGCAAATGTGGGTTGGTTTTTTTTTCCCCTTTAAAAAGCCAGGAATCCTCATCTCTGGGGATGGCAGTTCTGGGAATTCAATGGATAACCTCTGGGAAAACTTAATATTTTTGTTTTCTCTCCTATTTTGGCCAAAAAAGGAGGAAAACTTGGTAGCTCCAAAATCTCCAGGGACACATTCCAGGTTGGTTTCTCCAACCTGGCTTTGGACACTTCCAGGGATGGAGAATCCGCAGCTTCTCTGGGAAATCTATTCCACGGCCTCACCACCCTCACAGGGAAGAGTTTCTTCCCAACATCCCGTTTTCCAGTTTGGAGCCATCCCCCTTGTCCTGTCACTCCGTTCCCACATCCAGAGTCCCTGAACTGGGGGGAAAACTGGGTTGAGCTGGGGGAAAGCCAAGCTCCGGATGCCTCTGGATGAAGGTCACCGGAGCGGGGTTGGGCACCTTGGTTTCGGTCACGGCACCACGTGCTGGATCCGTGGCTCCTGGAACGGTCACCTTGTCCTGGAGGAGATCAAAGGCTCCCCGAGGCTGGAGCTGGCACTCCTCCCTTGGAATCAGCCCCATCCCTGCTCGGAATGATGGAAGAATCTGAGGATACGATGCCAGGTTGCATTGGGGGAGTGAAACGAAGAAGAACCTGGAATGGGGGATGTTGTGGGAAAAGGGATGGAGCACCGGGTTATCCCTGGGGAAAAAAAAAAAAAGAGGATGGGATGTGTTGTAGGGGGCTGGAAAGGAGAAACCCTTGGCTGATTCCCAGAATGGAAAATCTGGACCTGGCAGCCTGAAAATCCTTCATGGAGCCTTGGCAAGAGGAGAAAGATCTGGAGAGACCTTGAAGCCTCTTCCAGTGCCTTAAGGAGCTCCAGGAGAGCTGGAGAGGGGCTTTGGAAAAGGACCTGGAGTGACAGGACAAGGGGGAATGGCTTCCCACTGCCAGACGACAGGGTTAGACGGGATGTTGGGAAGAAATTCTTCCCTGTGAGGGTGGTGAGGCATTCCTAGGAATGGATTTCCCAGGGAAGCTGTGGCTGCCCCATCCCTGGAAGCGTCCGGCTCAAACCCTCCAGCAGGGAATGAGAGGGTTCAGGGGACAAACAACCCTGCATTCCCACCAGCTGCCGCAGAATAACCGGGAGTGCTTCCTGCGCATCCCAACTTCCCCGTGGCCTGAATTCCCCCTGGGAATACAGGGATCCCCCGGCTTGACATTCAACCCCGCCTTCCTTAAGGACGTTGTGATAACCATCCCAGGAGCAGTTTGCCTTTCTTATCGAGGCCTCCGGCCAAACACTGGGGCCAGGATATAAGGAGCGGGGCCGGGATCGGAGCCGCATTTTCCGTGAGCTCCCACCATGAAGCTGCTCCTGCTCCTCGCCCTGGTGGGCCTGGCCCAGGGCCTCCTGACCAGGTGAGCCCCGGGGTTCCCAAAGCAGGGATGTGGGATGATCCCGGTGATGCATCCCGGCGATGCAGCCTGGTCCCTGTCCGCAGGGTGCCACTGAGGAGGACGAAGTCGCTGCGGCAGAGGCTGCAGGAGCAGGGGTTGCTGGAGAGTTTCCTGGAGCAGCATCCCTACAACCTGGCTGCCAAGTATTTCCCTGGCATCGCCGTGGAGCCCCTGGAGAACTACATGGATGTGAGGGGCTGGGATTGGGAAGGGGGATCAGGGAGCACAGGGGGACACTGGCTCTCTCCCCATCCCACTGGCCTGTTATCCATCCCACTGGTCCCTTCCCCATCCCTTTAACTCATCCCGTTATCCGTTCTCCTTCCCCCACCCCACTAACCCCTTCCCAATCCCACTGACCCCTTCCCAACACCATTCCAACAGGATGAGTACTTCGGCACCATCTCCATTGGGACCCCACCCCAGGAATTCACTGTGGTCTTCGACACCGGCTCCTCCAACCTCTGGGTTCCCTCAGTCTTCTGCTCGAGCCCAGCCTGCCGTAGGTGTCCGGAATGAGCCTGGAATGTGTCCTGTGGGAGCCCTGCATGGCTCTGCCCGGTCTTTCCCAGGGGACATCAGGCAACCCCCCTCCTTCCCACCCCCACAGGGAATCACAACCGCTTCAATCCCGCGGAATCCTCCACATTCCTCAGCACCAACGACACCCTGTTCATTGCCTACGGCACGGGAAGCATGAGCGGGATCCTGGGATACGACACCGTCAACGTACGGCCGGGCGCTCCAGCCCCCTCATCCCATGGGATCCCATGGGATCGTGCCCAACCCATACCTGTCTCCTTTCTCCCAGGTTGCTGGGATCAACGTCCGCAACCAGATTTTTGGGCTGGCTGAGACGGAGCCAGGGGATTTCTTCTACTACACCCCCTTCGATGGCATCCTGGGATTGGCATTCCCCAGCATCGCCTCCTCTGGAGCCACCCCTGTCTTCGACAACATGATGATGGAAAACCTCGTGGATAGGCACCTTTTCTCTGTCTACCTGAGCAGGTAAATCCCAGCCGGAGCTGCTGAGGATTTCCCCCCTTTCCCTCACTCTGGCCCCATTTTCTGATGGGAATGGGGGCGGTGGCGGGGTGGGAACCACCCCAGATGGATTCCTGCTTTCCAGGGACAGCCGAAGTGGGAGCTTTGTCCTCTTTGGTGCCATCGATCCCTTCTACACCACCAAAGGCATCTCCTGGATCCCGCTCTCTGCTGAAACCTACTGGCAGATCACTATGGAGAGGTATTCCCAGTACTCCCTGCCCTCCAGATGGTGTTTTGGGGAATCCAGGCTCACTCTGCATCCCTTTTTCCAGTGTCTCCTTCAAAGGGGTTCCAGTGGCCTGTTCCTCAGGATGCCAGGCCATCGTGGATACGGGAACCTCTCTATTGGCTGTTCCTATCCGGGCCCTCCGGAATCTCATGAGCCAACTCGGTGCCAGCTCCAGTGGCGAGGTGAGGCCTCGGGATGCTCCCTAGGACATTTGATCCCGGCTGGAATAGCCGCTGACCCGCCCATGTCCTCCCCAGATCAGCTGTGAGGCCGCCAACAACCTTCCCGACCTCATCTTCCACATCCATGGCAAAGAATTCCCGGTGCCGCCCAGGGCATACGTGCTACGGGTGAGCGTTCCACTGGGAATGGGTTGGTGGGGATACAGGGAGGGATCCGACAGCTGCTGACCACCCCATTCCATGTCCTTGGAGCAGAGTAACGGGTACTGCACCCTGGGATTGCAAGGCATGGATGTGCCCACGGAGGAGGGTGAGCTCTGGATCCTGGGGGATGTCTTTATCCGGGAATATTACGTCATCTTCGACAGGGCCAACAACAAGGTGGGGCTGTCCCGGCTGCCCTGAGCTGGGATGGGAATCCCAGGTGTTCCCACCTCGGTGGCTGGCAGGGCTTGTCCCTTTCCCGGCGCTCCTGCCACCACCAAGGACAATAAAGGTGTGGAGAAGCCCCCCTGTGCCATGTCTCTCTGGGAAAGGCCAGCACATCCCTGGGAATGTGGCGTGTCCCCGGTGCCACCCTCAGCTGCGCCCCCCGAGGATGTCCCTGTGCCGCCAGGATGGGAGCCTGGATGTGGCTCTGCTCATCCCTGGGGAGCTTCCAGCCTTGGGGACCCGGGGCAGGACACGTCCCTCCTGTCCCCAAACCTCACTCAGGGTGACACCTCCAGCACTGCCCTCATCATCCTGGGAGGCCACTCATCCCAAAATTCCCAGAGGACTCCAGGACTCCACATGCTGGCGGGTGCAGAGATGAAGGGACAGGGAATAAATACCAGAGTGACTTTATTGGTGGCAGGGGAACAGCTGCCCCCTCCCCAGGGCCAGGCCTGCTGGTCCTACAGACCCCCTTTTCCTCCTTTCTTTCATCCTCCTCCTCCTCACGGCATTCCAGGCACACCTGGCACCTGGATCCTGGGGCTGTCCGATGGCACCGCAGAGGGATCCTCATTCCCAGGGGATCCCTGAGCCTCGGGGCTGCCCATGGGATCGGGGGGGTCTGTGGCCTCACACGGCGGGTCAGGGGGCACAGTGGGTGCCGAGGGGTATCCAGAGGGACTCGGAGTGGTTGGAGGGGGCTTCCCAGCACCCCGAATCCCCAGAGAGGGGCCGAGGGGGAGTGTGGTGGGAAGCAGGAGCTGGGCCAGGTGGTGGCGTGGGTGGTAAGGTGTGCCAGGGGGTGAATCTTCAGGGGTTGGGGACTGGGATGAGGATGAGGGTGAGGATGGGGACTGGGAAGAGGATGGGGATGAGGATGGGGACTGGGATGAGGATAGGGACAGGTCACCGCCCTGCAGCAGGAGCTGGACATCTGTGCCTGACAGAGGGAGGATTTTGGTCAGCACCCACCGCTTTCCCAGTACCCCCAGTCCGGAGGGGGCACATCCAAGTGCCCCGGGATCTGGGGATCCCATTACCTGGGCAGGATGGGCAGCAGCCCACGGGCAACGTGGGGGGCTCGGAGCAGGAGTGGGGGCACGGCCTCTCCTCACAGCTCACCTCTCCAAGCTGGGAAAATAGGGATCAGCCAGCCCTGCCAGCCCTTCCTGGGATCCAATGGCACCGGCACAGGCACTCCATGGACACGGGCATCCCATGGGAATGGGCGGGGGTTCTCACCTGGCAGGTGCAGCGGGTACAAGGCTGACCCTCGGGAATGAAGCTCTGGCCGTTCTCCACCTTCCTGCCCTGGTAGTTGCAGTCTGGGGGGATCGAGGTCCAGAGGGGGTTTGGGGGGGATTTTGGGAGGTTCAGGGGAATTTTGGGAACGCCCCCCAAGCGCTCGTACCCTCACAGACGGGGCAGCACCGACCCTCGGGGTGGAAGGGGTAGGAGCACACGATGGCACATTCCAGAGGCGAGCAGGCCACCGAGCCCAGCTGCGAGAGACGGGAGAGACCCCCGAGGGCCGGGCGTTAGGAACCCCGGAGCGCCCCCGGAGCTTTTCCCTGCAACGGAGCCAAAAACCGGGCTTCAGCCCACGGGGCGGGAGCCGCGAATCCCCTGGGAATGCCCGGCCCAGCCCTCACCAGGCAGATGCAGCTCAGGCAGGGATCCAGCGCCGACGGGAAGGTCTCGTTGTTGGAGAAGATCCTCCCCATGTAGGTGCAGCCTGCAGGGAGAGGGGGTGAGGCGCTCGGTTCCTGGGCGGGCGGCTCAGAATCCCGGAATTCCGGGCGCGCCCTCACCTGCGGAACAGTCGGGGCAGCACTGCCCGGGAATGCGGATGGGATAAGGACACGTCTCTACACAATCCGTGCGCTGGCAGCTCACGGAGCCGTCTGCCTGCAGGCGGGAACACCCTGACAGACACCTCGGCATTCCCAAACCCGCCGGATTTGGGGGATTTGGGGCCCGCCAGGCCACGGGCATCCTGAGGGCGGGAACGGGGCAGGAGCCGTGCGCCGGGGCAGGGATAGGGAAGCGGGAATGAAGCAGAGCAGGTTCTCATTCACCTGGCAGATGCATAACTCACAGGGATCGCCCGGAGACCAGATCTGTCCGACGGGAAACTCCACGCCGTTGTCATCCAGGAAGCAACCTGGGTAGCATCCCTGTTCCCAGCTGTTCCCCTTCCTGTTCCCAGGGGTTCCTGACATTCCACCTTCCCTGTGCCCAGGTATTCCCCATCTCCCACCCTTCCCTTCCCCACATCCCATCCCCAAATATTCCAACATCCCACTCTCCCCATCCCCAAGTGTCCCCCACATCCTCTCCCCGAGTTGTTCTTCCCATGCCATGCCATGCCATGCCATGCCATGCCATGCCATGCCATGCCATGCCATGCCATGCCATTCCCCTTCCCCTCAGCTTTCCCCCGTCCCTCTCCCTGTCCCTCCCTGCCCATTCCCAGCTGTGTCCCTTATCCCGACTCACCAGCGGGGGCCGGAGTGTCCCGGCAGGTGGAGCAGCACTGCCCGGGACCCAGGTGCCGCTGGTGCTGGGGACAATCCAGCATGGGGCAGGGAGTGAAGGAACATTCCACCTCTCCTCCCTGGGAACACGGGAATGGGTCACCTGCTGTCCCCCCACCAGCCCTGAGCAAAGCCGGGATTCCCCCAGCAGGAAGCACTGGATCATCCCTGGGGATCCTCATCTCTGGGGACCTCCCAGCCTTGGGGATGCTTATCCCTGGGGATATCCAGGACCCACCTGGCAGACACAGGTGGTGCAGTCGTCCCCATCCAAGCTGAACCGGGCTCCATGCACGTATGTGCGTCCCCGGAAATTGCACTTTTCTGGGAAAAGGGGAAGCAGCGGGGCTGGAGCACAAAGCACGGCTCTTCCTTAACCCCCAGCTCAGCCCGGGGTCCCGGGATCACCTGGAGTGCAGGAGCAGCAGTCGGCCAGAGAGGGGCTGGGGCAGGATCCTGGGGGGCATTCCGGGGAGAGGCAGGAGACATTCCCGGCCTGCGGAGGAGAGCATGGGGCTGGGAAAGAGGGCGCTGATTCCCCATGGAGGGATGATGGGAGGGTGTCATCCGCTCCAGAGCATCCCAATCCATGGTTGAGCCAGGATGCAGAGTGACGAGGGTCCCCAGGGATAAGGGTCTCCAGGGCTGGGAGGTTCCCAGGGATGAGGGGGGATTCCTCCATCCCAATCCAGCTCACCAAGCAGACGCAGACGGTGCAATTCCCATTGGATGGGGAGAAGACATCGCCCTCGGCCCTGGCCACCCCGTCGTGCAGGCACCCTGTGAGCCATGGGGGTCAGGGGTGTCCCCCTGGGAATTCAGGGGGGCCATCCCGGGAACTGGGGGACCTGGGGGCCGGGACTCACCTGTGCAGGTGGGGCAGCAGCCCCCAGCCGGAGCAGGAAGCGGGTGGGAGCAGGGAACAGAGCAGCTCATGGCATCACAGAGGACTCGTCCCCCCTGCCAGGACACGCGATGGCTCATCCCAGGTTGGGATGGTACCGTGGGAAGGGGTGGGAGGACGGGATGCTCACCTGGCAGGTGCAGCTCTGGCATCCCGGCTCCATCCAGCGAGCTCCGGGCTCCCGAGGGATCCCCCGGTGCCAGCAATGAGGGGATGGTGGGATGGAAGTGCCGGGGGCTCCCACAGCACGCAGGGATGGCTCAGGGGACAGGGATGGGGAGGAAGGAGGGATTTGGGTACCGGGAGCTGCCACAGAGAGGTGGGGAGAGGGGGAGCCCCTTGGGAGCAGGCGGGAGCCAGGAGGGAGCAGGACGAGGGTGGGTGGATGCTGCAGGGATTGCAGGATGGGCGATGGGGCCAGGATTGATTTGGGGTACCCTAGGAAGGAAATCAGGAAGGGAGAGACATCACTTGGGGCAGGCAGGGAGATGGGAGCATCCCACTCTGCTCCTCCAGCTTGGAGAAGGACACGGATACCTTCGCAGGACACCCTGTCTGCGCTGAGCCGGTATCCAGGGCGGCAGGAGCAGCGGAAGCTGCCGGGAATGTTGTGGCAGCTGTGCTGGCAGGAGCGGCGCATGCCAGGCCGCCGGCACTCATCCACATCTGCGGGATAAGGGAATGTGGCAGGAGGTGCTGCGGCCCAGGATGTGGCTCAGGAAAGAGCCCGGAGCACCGGGATGGGCTCTCAGCATGGCCCACATGGGGATGAGGATGAGGTGGCAGCACTGCGGTCATGGGCTGATGGACACCTCCATCCCTTGGGATTCGTGGCATGGAGAGGGAAGGGGGTCTGGCACAGTGCTCAGGGCCACCTCAGGACTCATGGGAAGGACCCCATCCCGGTGCTTACCCACGCAGGAATGCCGGTTCCCGTGGAGGTGGTATCCGGGCCGGCAGGAGCAGCGGTAGCTGCCCACGCTGTTCTCGCAGCGGTGCTGGCACGGCGTGGCCTGGCATTCATCCATGTCTGGGGGTTGGGATGAGGGTCAGGATCCCTCGGGAGCCCCGGCCGCCCCCCCGGATCCCCGCGCACCCCGGCAGCTGCGGCGGTCGGTGGAGAGCTCCCGGCCGGCCCCGCACTCGCAGGCGAATCCGCCCTCCGTGTTCACGCACGTCCCCTCGCAGGCTGCGCTCTGGCACTCGTCGATGTCTGGGGGGACACAGGGAATGGCCATGTTTGGGGTGTGGACACCACCGGGATGCCCATTCCCATCAGGATATCCCACTCCCGCTCACCGGTGCAGCGGATGCCATTGGCTGTCTCGGCCATGGAGAAGCCGACGGGACACACGCGGGCGACCTCCTGGCAGCCGCCGTGGTTACAGGACAGGTCACAGCCGTACTCCCCGCACGTTCCCGGTGGCTCTGGAACATGGACACGGAGTCCAAGGGGTCCTCAGGCCATCCCGGGACCACCCACTTCCCCTCTCACTCCATGGATCCCCCAGGGATGGGGACAGTGTTGGGGAGAGGTGACAAAGAGCCGTGGTCACCTCCATCCACTGGGATTTGTGGCATGGAGAAGGAAGAGGGTTGGGCACGGTGTCCATGGGTTCATGGCTGTCTCCATCCTTTGGGATTCATGGCATGGAGAGGGAAGGGCGGCCGGCATAGCCACTTCTCTCAGTACCTGGGCAGGTGATTCCCTGCTCTCCATCCGGGCACATGCAAAGGTTGGGAGCGATGCAGGAACCACCGCCGCAGCCGAAGGAGCAGAGCGCTGTGGGAATGGGAACAGGACCTCTGGGAATGGGAACAGGACCCCCAGCGGCCCCCCAGACCCCCGTACTCACGCAGGGTGCACTTCCCGCTGCCCGGGGACAGCATCCAGCCGGGACAACATCCGCTGCCGGAGCCTGGGAAGCAGATGTGGGGCCCCACGCGGCGCCTGTGGGACACCAGAGCCTGAGGCCACCCCATGCAAGGACAGGGGGACAACGGGAACGGTCAGGACGTGCCCGTGTACCGGGAAGCAGAGCATGGCATGGATCAGAGGAAGGCAGGATAAGGTGGGACACAGAGGGGACCACCACTTCCCAGCCATCCCCGACATCCCGGCACGTGGTGACGGGAGGAACGTCCCCCGGCTGGACAGGGATACGGGGAGCAAGACAGGGACGTGGGGAGAAGGACAGGGATGCGAGGAGCAGGGTCATGCTCCCCTGGAGCTGGGAAGAGGGAGGGAATTGCGGGGTGCCGGCCCCTCCGGCTGGGACCCCTCCGGCCAGCGCTCCGGCAGCGGGAGGCAGGGATAGCGGGAGCTCGGCGCGCTGCCCATCCCAGGTGTAGCTGGAAGAGGGAGAAGGAAAAGGGGGGGATCCAGCTACCTCTCCACGGCAAAGCTGGCCGGCTTCTTCCTCGCGGGATACACCCTGCCCTGGCCGCTGCAGAGGAACAGGGACACACAGGCAGCCTGGAAGAGCAGCTCCACCAACATGACAGGCGGCTCCAGCACGTCCCGGCGCCCGCCTTCCCGCCTGCCTTCCCGCTGGCCCTTGGCCCTGCTCCTCCTCCTCCCGCCGAGCCGGGAACAATGCGGGATTGGAGGGGGGCGAGAGCGGGGGGGTCGCCGGCGGCACCCACCCACCTCCCACCCCCCCAAACCCACACGGGGGGTCCGGGGTCACCCCAAGGTTGTCCCGGTCAGCTGGGGCGAGTGGTGGCATCCCGGCCATTCCTGCCCTGGCTGCGGGCCGGGAAGGGGGTCCCCGCTAGGCTTGGGAAACAGCGGGAAAGGAGTCCCCCCTTCTCTCCTTTCCCACATCTGGCAAAGCTCCGGCATGGCCTCTCCCCACCCCTCCTCCTCCTTCTCCTGCTCCTGGAGGCGCTGGGCCGCCTTCCCAGCCCTGCACGGGGACCCGCGCGGCGGAGAAAGGGGCCGAGCGGAGCCGGGATGGTGGGATGCATACAGGAGGGAGAGGGATGCTGCAGGACACCCCGCTCCAGTGACCCCCGGATTCCCCCCGGCCCCGCGCCCCCATCCCAGGGCAGGGAATGAAGTGAAGGTCGGAGGCGGGTAAATGATTGATCCCACGGAGCAAAGGGCGCTGCCGCCTCCAAAATTCCCAATCCAGCACGGATTTCTCCCCACAAAATCCTGCCCAAGGGTTGGGGTCACCCAGGCAAGACACAGCCCCCTTCCCAATGAAATCCATGGTGAGGGGGTCACGCTGGTTTTTTAGGAACACCAGTGCAGCCATGGGAAGCTCCTGTGATCCCAAATCCCTGGGAGACAGCTCCATGACCGGAAGCAGTGGCTAAACAATGGTCCAGCCCTGGCCAGCAGCACTTTTATCCCAAAAAAAGAGCAGGGTGCCAACACTGCATTGGCACCAACACCCCAGTTTTGGTGGGAAAAGGAGAGCGCTTCCAGGATCCGGGCTGTGCCGCTCCCCGGGACTCCCAGATTTTGGGAACAGGCTGCTCCAGGCAGGTAAACAGAGCCCGAGGTAATAAAAGCAGGAGCACGGAGTCCAAGGTTGCTCCCTGCTCCCCCAGCTCTGGGAAGAGATGTCCAAATATAGCCTTCTCCCTGCAGCCTCCTCGGAGAATCCGGGATGGACGCGGGAGCCAGGGATGCTTCCGGCACGAGCTGTCTCTGGGAGGGAAGGATTTGGGAAAAACCTGCATGGAACGGGACTTGGCGCGGGGCTTAATCAGAAGTTACAGGGGAGATGCAGGCTGGGGACACCATGGAAAGATCCAGGATAATCCCCACATTCCATGAGAGATGTGAAGGAGGTGGGAGACCAGGAGGAGAATTTTAATGAGCAGCCAGAGGCTGAAAAATCCACGTTTCCCAAAAAAATTCCATTAAAATCTGCCTCTCCAAGCACTCACAGCACTGCCGGCAACCCAGCAGGGAACTAAAATTTCCTACAAATCCAAGAAAAGCCAGAAAAATGCACCTGGAAAACAGGTGTCCCCAAAATCCCAGAGCCGAGGACACGGATATCATCATTCCTCAGGACACGGATCTTTCCTCTTGGACTACTTTATTTGGTAAAACTCCGGTATCAGCAACAGCTTGAACTTCCCAGAACTTCCCTCCCTGAGCAAGACATGGATCCTATGGAGAGAGAGTGTTATCCTGCTCAGCTCCAGCCTCGGCTGCTCCTCCAGCTTTGATTCCTCTTCCAAAAAAACACAAGGAATCAAAAAAACAAAAACAAAAAAAACCCCCAGGATCAAAAGCAAAACCAAAAGCCAAAAAAATGTAATAAAATATCTAAGGACACCAGGGAAAAGGGAATCGAGGTTGAGGGCAGCAGATCCCAGTGGATCGCCCAAGGAAAGGGACAGTTCTGGGCACAGCCAAGTCCGCAGAATCCATGAATCCCAGCAGGAGATGACCGACACCCCCCCCAAATTCCTAACAAGCTGCTCCCCCCGTGAGATTCCGTCCCCCTCCGGCCGCTGCCACCGGTGTTGGGCACAGCTGGGGAAGGATTCCCTTGCTCCATGTGGAGGGAAGGGGTAGGGAACGATCCCGAATCCTGCTAATGGATCCGGGTGAGCTCCTCCACGATCTTGATCAGGTCATCCACGGTGGCTTCTCTCTTCATCCCGCTCCCATCGTCGATCTGCACAGGGAGGAAAACGCATTGGAAACGTTGGCAGGTGCCAAAGAACATTCCCAGATCATTCAGGAAGGTGCGGATTTTGCATTTCCCAGAGACGCTGTGGCTTCCCGTCCCTGGAAATACTGGACAAGGCTTGGAGTAACCTGGTCTAATGGGAGGTGTTTTTAAGTCCCTTCCAACCCAAACCATTCCCTAACTCTGCAATTCCATGATTTACTGAGCCTGGATTCCTGAGCAAGGTCCTTGAAGGGTCCAAGGCCACATTCCCAAGCTCACCTGCAGGTTTGCCACCACTTCCTGCATCTTGGGCCTGCTGATGTCCAGGAAACTCTCGATCAGGTCTCCGTCAATGAATCCCGTGGCTGGTTCCGTCTTCCGTTCGGTGTGGAACGATCTCCAGGTGCCGCCGTCAAGGAAGCAAATCCACAGGGAATGACACCAGCCCTGGATGTGGTTAATGGCGGGATGGCAGTGCTGGGTTAGTGGTTGGACTCTGTGGGTTCAGAGGGCTTTCCCAACATTAATTCCATGATTTCCGAGGGCGCCGGCAAACCCGCTCCCACCCTCTCCAGCTGATAAACCCCACCCAGCACAGGCTCCTGGCTGGAATGCCAAAGGATATAAGGAATGCTCAATCTTCCCCACGCTCTTGATGACTTTGTTGAGCCTGTTCTGCATGTCCAGGAGCAGGTTGTACCAGCTTTCCGACAGGGATGTCACCAGGCCTGTGCACGGGAATAATGGACACGGGGCTTGGAATGTGGCAGGGGGTGGAGCTGGATGAGCTTTCTAACCCAAACCATTCCAGGATTCTGCAGGGAATCCTCAGCCCCTGCAGCTCCTTACCGATCATTCCGTTGACGGTGCCGAAGAGCACGGATCCCTGGGTGGGCGTGGAGGTCTCTCCCAGGTTCTGCATGACCAGGGATCCGTGGCAGAAGACATTGACGAACTCTCCCAGGTGGGATAATCCCACTTCCTGCAGGTGCTGCCGCTCCTCATCTGTCGTGGCCGCGCTGGAATCCCAAACACTCTGCTCAGTCCCGGATGGGGGCACTCCAAAGCTTTCCCTTGCTCCCAAGAGCTGGGAATGCTCCTCCAGTTTTCCTGAAGAATCCCATCGCCCCATCCCTCCTGGCATGTGCTGTCACATCCCATCCCATCCCATTCCCAATCCATCCCATCCAGCTCACCTGTCCTTCTGGCACACAAACAGATTGAAAGCGTTCTCCGCTCCCAAGAAATTATCATCATCCAGGATCTCCACTGCGCTCATCCAGTTCGGATTGAAGTCCCGGGCAATCTGGAAGGGACCAAGAGGGGACACGCTGTGTCCAGGTGGCCTGGCCTGGGATCCTGCATCCTCATCCCACCCAACACCGATATTCCGGAGCGAGGTGGGATCCAGCACGTCCCTCTCTGCTCCAGGAAGCAGCGGAGCACGAGAGGCACTCCTGGAGATGGTCCTGGTCCTGGCACTTGGATAATAACATCCTGGGAAAGCGTGGAGCAGCCCGTGCCAAAGCCACTCCAGCAATTTAAACCCCCGTTCCAAGTGGACACCAGGCATCCCAGATGGCACCTCCCACCCACCAGGCACCAGCTGCTCTTCCCACAGCCAGTTCCCTGGAAGCTGAGGGATCCATCCCTCCAGAAACCACAGGGATCCGTGTCAAACCTTATCCAGTCAAGCCAAACTCCTCCTTTTATCCCCTCCCACACCGTTCCCCGTGCCCAGAGCTGTCGGAATGGATTCCCGGCGCCGCTTCCGTACCTCCTCGAAATTCCCTTCCATGGGTTTGTAGGCCAGGAGCAGCACAGAGCGCATGAGGTCTCCCACCAGGATGAAATCCCCCTTGGTTTTCAGGTACAGGGCCATGATGTTGTTGTAGTGGTTGCATTCCGTGCGCAATTCCTTCTCTGCTGTCCACTCGTACAGGCGGACCTGCGGGGCGGGACACGGATTGGGATACTCCATGTGGGAGCTGGGATGTGCTCCTCAACAGACGCCTGGCTGACATCCACATCCACAAACACGCTCCCAAAAAAAAGTCAGGGTCTCGCCTACCGTGCTGTTGATGCTGGCTAACAGCTTCCCGTTGAATTCCACCATGGAATACACAGCTCCCTTGACCTCCTTCTCAGCCAGGCTCTGCAGCTTCCCTGGAATAAAGCCGGACCATCACTCGGGTTGTTTTTCCAAAGGGTGGGAAGCTGAAGTGGTTCAGCTGAGCTGCCCTGAATTTTGCTTCCCAAAAAACTCTCCCCAAGGGGGACAAG
The DNA here is from genome assembly GCA_013400735.1 of Pomatostomus ruficeps. Lineage (NCBI taxonomy): Eukaryota > Metazoa > Chordata > Aves > Passeriformes > Timaliidae > Pomatostomus > Pomatostomus ruficeps. Next base: position 66,606 of record VYZT01040210.1, read on the forward strand.
TGACATGGAAAGCAAATCCCAGAATCCAGGGCTGGTGAGGGATTCTTGGGCTTCTCTAGGAGACGGGGGCAAAGGGAACACGGCACCTACAGATCCCGACAGCAGATTCCTTGGGAAAAACTGCCTGCTCCTGGGCTACGAGCTCTCTCCGGGTTGTGAGGAGCTCATCCCTGATCTCCCACCAAAAAAAGCGGGATTTTTCCAGGTGGGAACACCTTGTTCTTACCATCGGAGTAGTGGAAGACGACGATCCGGCCCTGCTTGGGCTCGGCTTCCTCGGGATACACCATGGCAGTGCCCACGATGAAGTAGGTGTTGGGATCCTTTCCCAGCTTGCAGGAGACCAGGCTGAGGGCGTACTCATTTTGCAGGAATTGGTGAGCGTGGAGCACTGGGAGGGAAAAAAAAAAAGTGGGAAAGGGAAGAACAACCGGGATCCCAAAGTCCTTAAGGTGAAAGCTTAAGACAGATCCTAGAGATTCCCTGTCCTGTTCCCCACCACCTTGTGCCATCAAAAAACGCTATTCCCTAAACCTCATGGCTGACATTCCTCTGGGAAAATGCTTTGGCTGAAGCTCCCCCGGGCTCTTCTCCAGGATGGGAAAAGCTGGATTTTGGGATGGAACAGGTACCTTCGAAGGTGTGCTGGTCTATGATGAGCAGGTTGTGCACTTCCACCTCCTCTCCGAAGGATGTCTCGTGCGGAGCCGTGCTGCTGGAAAACAGCTTGCTGGTGCTCACGCTGCTGGACAAGGCCTGGGAAACGGGAAAATCCGTCACATCCTGGTGCTGCTTGGGATATCCGCACAGCCTCAGGCAGCTGGGGAGCAGGAAAAGGGACAGGAGAGCAGGTGGAGCAAGGAATGAGTAAGGGGACACATTCCCTGCTCCTGCAGGGCTGAGTGGAGTTCACACCGAGCTGTGGCTTCCAGAGCTGGATCCTTGGGAAAAGGAAAACTTTGGAGACCACACAGAAGTCTGTATGGAATATGGAAGGAGCAGCACCCAAAAATAAAGGGGATCAGGTGGAAGAGTGGCTGTGCCACCCCCTCGGAGAGATCCCACCATCCCATTCCTCCCCAGCTGAGGAACTGGACTGCACTCACAGCTTTGGAAGGGAAGACCATGGAGGAAAACCTGGATCAGGGAATTTGATCGGCACAGTGCAGGGATAACCCAGCCTGGGAGATCTCACCTGGGTGCTGGCGCTGGGTCTGAGTGCCGTGGTGCCCCCGCTGGCATCCTGCACCTCGATGCGGCTGGAGAGCACCCCGAAACACTGGGATACCTCTTGGTAGCAGATTTTCCTGCGGGATAAACGGAGCTGTGTGGGTGGGAGAGCCGGGAAAGGCCGTTGCAGGAGCTCTAGGGACAGCAAGAGCCGTTTGCTTGCTCCTGGCATGGCGAAGTCACCCCAACCAGTAGAGCAGCCTGATCCCAGGAACGCTGATCCCAGGAACGCTGATCCCAGGAATCCTCACCTGGGCGACTCGTAGAGGGGAACGGTGCGGATGTGCAGCTTCTGGATCTCATCAATGGTGCCGATGGTCAGGGTGCTGTTGTTGGCCAAGGCCAAACTTGGGGGGGGAAAAAAAAATCGCGGAAAACACTGGGTGAAACAGCAAAGAACCTCCCTCTCCTCCGTGTCCCGTAGGAACAGGCACTCGTGGCGGGCTCACCTGTCGGGATACCCATCGGAATTGAGGGGGCACATGTAGTTGACCTCCTTGAGGTTGACGTTGGAGAAGACGAGCTTGTGGTTGCTGCTGTAGATGACGGTGGGGCGGTCGGAGCAGGCGAACACGTTGGTGGTGGACAAGGAGCGGAACGTCCTCAGCACCGTGGGCTGCGTGCCCAGGGTCACCTTCTTCCTGTCGCTCAGCAAGCCTGGATTCAAAGGGAAAAGGGATTGGGATATGCCACAGCATCTCGGGGGAAAAAGGAGTGAGGGTAAGCGCATCCCGGATTTAGGAATCCATCTCCTTCCTCCAGTTTGCTGGAGAAATCCCCCAGCCCACAGCCAGTCCCACCTGAGCATGAGGCCAGGAAAGCAAGGAGGATCTTTCCCAAAAAGCTGGAAAGGAAGGAAAAAGGTCACCTGTCTCGAGGCTGAGGCCAAAGTAGAAGAGAGCTCCGTCGCCCAGGGCACACAGGAGGTAGTGGCTGCTCTCGAAGGTCGTCATCAGGATGGAGCGAGGGATAATCTCTGTGGGAAGCAGGAGCAGGGATGGATGAGGGAGCTCGGAACATGGCCAGTGTCCCCTGCCACCCTTGGGAGGCTCCCACCTCCTCCCAGCATCTCCTTGTGCAGCAGCTCGAAGGACGGGAGCTTCAGGATGCGGGCGGAGATGTCGGTCCAGAGCCCGATGGCGCAGAGCGGGGACATCCCGTTGGAGTCTCCCAGGGGGGTGATGTCCAGGCAGGCCACCTCGTGCTCCATCTCCGTGCAGCTGCGAAGGAGGAGGGAGGACAGGTGTCCGCCTGCATCCCAAATCCCAGCATCCCAAGAGCCCTTGGGATGTGGGCTCACCTGATCTGCCGGAGCTCCTGGGGCTGGATTTCCAGGTAGTACAAGGCTCTTCCCACGGCCACCACCACCTGGTTACTGTTGCAGGAAGCGACACTGATGTTCTTCCCGTTGGGCTCTTTCCACTCGCTCACCAGGGATTTGGGCTCCTGGCTGACCAGTCGCACCGAGGCAGAGGTGATCTGGGAGGAGAGGCAGGAAAAATTGTGGAGAACAGTGTTTCCAAGGTGGGTAGCGCAGCAAGAACCTCCCTCTTTCCGTATTCCCTATAAACATGGACCCAGGATTCTGTTTGCTGATCCCATTGGCTCAGGGAAGTGCTCCAATCCCTGCCCTGGATAAGCCACGATCCATATGGCACCAGGAGAGCCATATCCATGTTTTCCTCGTGCTGGAATTACCTGGATCAGCTGCTGATGCGCCACGTTGCCGCAGAAGAATGTCTGCTGGTCATCCACAAATCCCGTGAGCTCCGTCTCTTCCACTTCCTCTCCATTCAACATCAGGACCCTGAGCAGGGAAGGGAATTCCCATTAATCCATGCTCCGACACAGGGCTGAGAGCCTGGATCAGCTCATCCCACCTTTACCTGGTCTGGCCAACAAAGGAGAGCACCAAGGTGTTGTCCGTCTCCCGGTGCGGGTCCGACCTCAGCGGCCACAATCCTAAAACAGAGAAGCCACAATTCCTCACAATTCCACATTCCAGTCTCATCCATGCCCACCACATCCCCTGTCAGGCTGTGGAACGCCTCCCACACCTTTAATTCCCGGCAGGTCAATGCTGGCATGCTCGTGGATCCCGATGCCATTCCGGATGATCCGCAGCGATCCCTCTTTGAAGGCCCCGGAGCAGGTGACCAGCTGGGGGAAAAGCAGATGGATTTTACCAATCATGGCTGGGAAGCTCTCCCACTCCTCTCTGGGATCATGGAAATGGGAAACCCATTCTAGAATCATGGAATCCTGGAATGGTTTGGGTCGGAAGGGACCTGAAAGATCCACCAAGGCCAGGTTGGATGGGGCTTGGAGCAACCCGGTCTAGTGGACGATGTCCCTACCTATGGAATGAGATGATCCTTTCCAATCCAAACCATTCCGGGATTCTATGATTTTTACGGACACACCAAGCCAAAAATTCCCAGCAGTCGGGAGGGAAAAGCAGGAATGTTACCTGGCCCTGGCCTTGTCTCTCCAGGTCCACCACGCACATGTCCACGATGGGCCCCAGGTTGGTGAAGGTCTCCATGGCCACCACGTAGGATCCCTGCTCGTTGCTGTCCACGTTGAGCTGGGAATAAACACGGGAATCACGTTCTGCCTCTCAAGGAGTGGGACAGGGAAAAGGCGGGCAGGGAGAAGACGGGAAAATGCATCCACATCTCCAGGTTTTGATGGATATTGAGTCCCATAGGAACGTACGACCAGGACCTGCCCCGTACCTTCACCAGCTGGGAATCCCCAAGCCTGGAGCCAACAAACACCACTCCGTTATCCAGGTAGGTCAGGCACTCGGCAATGGATGTCTGGGAAGCGGGAAGAGGCAGGTGACCCATCCAGCGGCATGGAAAGGTCCTGGCACACACACACACCCACACCTTCCACCACTAAGCTGTTATCCAACAGGAAAACCCCGGGCATGGGAAGGGGATTTAATCCCTTCATAAATCCCATGGAGTCCAAGCTTCTCCCAGTGCATGCACCAGGAAAAAAAATGGGAAAACTGAAGTGCCCACAGAAGGAATTTTCCAGGAAGTAACAAATCAGAGCTGTGACAAATGGGAAGCATCACCTCCGCAGGCTCCAAAATTCCTAAACGGAGCATTTCCCGGCTTGGGAGAATCCCAGGCAAGTGCCAGGGACGGCCCAGGTGGTTCCTACCTCTCCCAGCAGCTCCACGCGCAGGTCCTTCAAGGTGACGGTGCCGTCCATCTGCTCCTCCTTCTCCAGGAGCAGCATGAAGAGCCGCCCTTCCATGTCTCCCAGCAAATACCGGGATCCGTTGGGATCCACGCGGTTGTGGCACACGATGGTGCTTTGCTGCAGGGAAAGCAGGGAATTCTGGGATTCCACTGGAACAGCCCCAAACTGGTCCCCTAAAGGTCTGTGCAGGTGATGCACTCCCAGCTCCAGTATCCCAGATTCCCCATTCCAGAATTCCAGGAGTGGACTGAGACCTTCAGGCACCAATATTCCCGTTTCTTCCCCCAAGATTTTTAGCCCGTCCTTATTTCCATTTTAAAAGGACCTTTGGATGGCAATTCCAGCCTGGAGCAGCACCTCAGCCATGCCATTGGTGCTTCCTGCTCCGATTCAGTGTGGGAAGTGCTCTGTTATTCCCACAAATCCAACTGCCATCCCAAAATCTTTAAGCCTTTTCTCCTCAGAACAAGTCTCCAAGGGCCTCATCCATGTTTTCCACTGCCTGAAATAAAACCAGGCTCCGACCTGGAATTATGCCCAGCCCGTGCACTAATTCCTAATTAATCCCATTCCCTGGGGCCCAAACAAAATTCCAAGAACTCCGCAGAAAGTGGAGCCGCACAGGGATCATGGGCGTCCCTCGGTCCCCAAAAACAGCGACCGGGAAGTCAGACCTCTGGAAGTGCAGGTAAGCAGCGCTGTTAGACCACACCTGGGACAAGAGGGGCTTGAATTCCTGGCTGGAAGGCCTGGGAAAGGAGGGATTTTTTGGGATGCAGCCCTGGATCCCCTCACCTTGATGATGGGAGGAGCGATAGCCAGGTATTTATCCCCGTTGTGGTAGGTGATGGATTCCTGCCCGATGATGATGGCACCTCCGAAGGGCTCCGGCACTGCGGGACACACAAAAAATGTGAGAGATCCCGCCTGGAAAAACGCAGCCACCCAGCCAGGAAAAACACGGGAAGGTCTTTTGCGAACGAGGCCCAACCTGCGATGACCATGGAGGCTTCGGCCTCCACGTTTTCCTGCTTCCAAGGGCCTTTGTTGAATTCCTTCTCCCGCAGGGACACCTCGTACGTCTTCACGTGGCGGCCCTGGGGGTCCTGGAAGAGAAGCCGCGAGTGGATGAGATTCCAGGAGTGAGGAGATTCCACCTCGTCTCCTGCAAAAACGCCATTCCAGGGAGCTGCTGAGGCTTCCCACCTCTTCATCCTCCCTCACATCCACACGCCACCATTCTCCTGGATTTTTCCATATATAAATACCCCCGGAGGAAACCCTTGTGCCAAAAGAGACTGGAAAGTATTTTTCCGTTGTTTTACAACGGATATTCTGGAATCTATGTTCCTCTGGGAACAAGTGGCACTATGGAATATCACCCCCTCCTCTGGCTCCTGCAAGCATTAAGGAATTCAGGGTTTTTTTTATCGTATTCCCCCCTGGTTCAGAACTTCCCAAAAATTATCCTGTCCTATTCAGACCAAATCTTGGGATAACGGGTAATAAATGGAGGAGACAAGGCAGCAGCTTGGAAATATCCCGCACTCCACAGGCAGGGATCGGAACAATCCAGAGCTTTATGAGTCAGAACCGACATCCTGCTCCTGCTCCAAGGATTTGAGTTGTTTTGACATGGATTGTGGAATCATTGAGGCTGGAAAAGCCCCCCCAGGATGATCCAACTGTTCCCCCAAATTCCAGGTGCGTGGTGACAAAATAGTTTCTTCCCCGCAGGAAGTTTGGGGGGGATCCAGCAGCGCCCAAACAGGGAATAATGGAGCCACTGCTGGCGTGGGATTTCAGCTAAGCCCAGGATAGCCTGGAATTTAACAAAGGAAAGCTAATCCCGCACTCAGTCAGCACGGCAAAGGCTCTCTGGATCAAAAGCAGCATCCAGAGAAGGCCTGGAATGCCCCCTCCACGAGGAAATGGGAGAGGTTATGGATTCTTTTTGCACACCTGGAATCGCCTCCCAAAAATACCCAGCAAGTTGTCGCCTTGTTTTTTAAGGAAAGACTCAAACCTCACTACGGAAAACAACCGGTTCTGGATTTAATCCACTTGCTGGAAAGACCCCTAAGCTCCTCCTGGGGGTTTAACAAGGAAACATTCCCATCCAAGGCAGAGCTGCCCAGGAATCCCGTGGGAAAGCATTGCTTCCTCCCTCCCAGAGCTGGAAAAACGCGGCAGGGAGGAACGCGGACCAGGCAAAGCTGGAATCATCCCTCACCCTGCCTTCCCAAAAAGCCTTTGGAAAACCTTGGGAGCCCTTGGCTCCACCTGGGTTACCCGTGGATAAGCAGGCACCTGGTAGACGAAGCAGATGGTGGGAGCTTGGCAGCCGTAAAGGAATTTCACGTCGATGACCTGGAGCTCTTCCAGGCGGATGTTGAAGGCCTTTAATTCCTTGTTCTCCCGGTCCAGGGGGATGACCTTGAAGAGGCCGTCGTAGAGCCGCAGCCCGATCATCCGGCACTCGGGATCGATGATCCCGATGATCCCGGTCTCCGAGGGGCGGCCGATGCGATCCTGAGGGAGAATTCCACGGAGGAAGGGAAAGAAAAAAAGTGATTAGCGCCAGGAAAACATTCCTGAAAAACAGGGACAGGAGTTGCCAGCCCTTGGGTGAGGGATGGCTCCTTGCACACTTTCCAACAGGCTTGAAAATTCCATCTGGGAAGCCACCAAGCCTAAGGAGGAGACGCCTTTCCAGCTGCCATGCCTGGCAGAGCTCCCACACCACACGCTTTCACCGCAAATTCCCACAGGACTCATTTCCCAGGGAAAATTCGCCCTTACAAGGAGTTCTGGGCTTTAATTTTCCTTACATTGCATTTGCTATTCCACAAACTCTCCCAAGAATATGGTTGAATCCACGGGGACGGGGCTAGTGGAAGGTGTCCATGGAAAAGGATGGAATGAGATGATCCATAAATCCCTTCCATCTCGCACCATTCCAGGATTCTACGTGCTGGTTTAGATGGGATATTGGAAATAAATCCTTTCCTGTGAGGGTGGTGAGGCCTTGGGATGGATTTCCCAGAAAAGCTGTGGCTGCCCCACCCCTGGAAGTGTCCAAGGCCAGGTTGGACAGGGCTTGGAGCAACCTGGGATAGTGGAAGGTGACCTTGCCCATGGAAGGAAACCGGATGAGCTTTAAAGTCCCTTTCCCAACCCAAATCATCCCAGAATTCCACGAATCCTCACAGAGTCCAAGACTAACTCCAGAAATCCCCCATGGCCGCAGATAACCAATCCCAAATCCAGCAAAGAATCTCCAACAGAACAACAGAAATCCAACACCCCGCTGCACTAGGAAGGCAAAACCATTCCGAGGGAAGGGAATTCCCATTCCGGCCGCCCTCACCTGCACGTTCCCGTGGGCACGGGTGATGATGTCGATGCTGTCCCCGTTCTGCTTGTACTCCAGGATGCAGGCGTTGTACTTGGCCGTCAGGATGAACAGCAGATCCTTGCTCTCGCCCTGCCCGCAAAAACCCCAGACGATGCAAATTCCAGAGGCAGGCATTCCCACCCCGTGCAGCCCCATCCATCCCCGTTCTCCCGGCACCCACCTTGGGGCGGAAGAGCTCCATGACGGCGGTTTTCCCGTACATTCCCACTTCCTTGACGGGCCGGAGCCCCTCGGCCGTCACGACGTAGATCTCCAGCCGGGTGTTCTTGGCGATCAGCAGGTTCAGGTCCTCTGCCGAGGTGAAGTGCCCTGGGAAAAGCGGGAAGGAATCCCGGAGCAGGGATCAGCTGGCGCCTCAGGGTGCGGGGCTGCACTCCCACAGCCTCCCCGGAGCATCCCAAAATCCCAGCGCACTTCTTCCACAGTGCCAGACGCTCTCAGCCACTGCCTTCTCTCAACCTGCACCCAGAAATGCTCTTCCCACTGTCTTTCCTCAGGAATCCTCTTTTTCCATCACGCCCAGCACTCCTGGGTCTCCCGCAGATCCCATTCCCTCTCACTGCTATTATGGATTTCAGGAACACTTTGATCCTCCTTCTACCCCAAAATCCCCCAGTATCCCCAACCCCCCGGTATCCCCAAACCCCCCGTATCCCAAAACCCTCTCGCACCCCCAAACCTCGCCCTACCCCAAAACCCTCCCCGTACTCCCAAACCCTTCCCGGTGCCCCAAACGCCCCCCGGGACCCCTCGGCACCTC
>VYZT01040210.1:75317-89225 GCA_013400735.1 Pomatostomus ruficeps
GTAGTTATAGGACATGTTGGGGGAACCGGGGGTCCCGGGGGGGGGCGCGGGGGAAACCGGGGGGGAACGGGGAGCGCGGCCTCTCCGCCGCCGTCGCCGCCACTTCCGGGAAGTGGGGGCACTGGGCCGCTCTAGCTCGCTGAGAGAACGCGGGAGAAGCAGACGAGAGGGGCCGCTCTAGCCCGCTTGGAGGACCGCGGAGAGCAGACGAGAGGGGCCGCTCTAGCCCGCTTGGAGGACCGCGGAGAGCAGACGAGAGGGGCGGCTGGAGGACCCCGGTGAGCGCAGGTGTGGAGGGGGATGCGCGGGAGGTCTCTCCCAAAACCCGCGGGATCCGCGCTGATCCTACCCTGATCCCACGCTGTATCCCGAAGGGAGTGCCCCGCTTGGGAGGGTGCTCCCTGCAGCTCTGTGCCCCCCGAAACCTGGGGTGGGGGGTCCCCGCTGTGAGGGGGGAGTGCGGATCCACCCAGGGCCGGCGCTGAGAGGAGATCCCTGAAGGTGGGAGCCCCCCCATCACAGAAAAAAAGGGATGCCTGTTTGTGGGCGGTCCCATCCTGATTTCCCACCACAAAAGGGGTGTGTGAAGGTGCCGTCCTGGTTCTCCCTCATCCCAAAAAGAGGTCCCTGTTTAGGGGTGGTCCCATCCTGGCGCCGCATCCCAAAAGGGGGTCCCGGCGGTGAGGGGGGTGGTCCCATCCTGGTTCCCCATCCCAAAAGGAGCTCCCTGCTTGCGTGGTGTCTCTATTTGGGGACAAGACCAACGCCTGTCCCCCATTCCCACCATACTCTCCCATCCCACCACGCCCCCTTCCCAGCCCTCCCTCTCCGGACCGCTGTCCCTTCCAGCCTGGACTTTGCCCTCTTTCCCGACAGATTCCATTCCCGGATCCGAGTGCTGCGCTCCAATCCACCCCCATGGAGGTGAGCCTGGAGCAGGGGGGCTGTCATTCCTGTGGGGTTGGCATTCCTCCTTTTCCCATCCCACCGCTCCCCGTTTTCCCCCCAGGTCCCCAAAAAGCTGGTGACAACGGTGTCCGGCTGTGCCGACGACGCTGTGGCCGGGCTGGTGGCCTGCAATCCCGGGCTCCGGCTGCTCCAGGGACACCGGGTGGTCCTTCGGGATGACCTGCCGGCCATCCGTGGCCGCGTGGCCCTGCTGTCCGGAGGGGGCTCCGGCCACGAGCCCGCCCACGCGGGTGAGACCCCCCTGCCCCACCTGTACCCCCCACCCACGGACACCGTGCCGAGCCCTCTTCCCTCTCCACAGGCTACATCGGGAAGGGAATGCTGACTGGAGTGGTGGCTGGAGCCGTGTTCGCCTCCCCGTCCGTGGGCAGTGTCCTGGCGGCCATCCGGGCCGTGGCGCAGGCCGGAGCAGGTTGGGAACACACCGGGGTGGAATTTTGGGGTTCCCTCCTCCAGTGCTGCGTCATTCCCGTTGTCTCGACATCCATCCCGCAGCCGGGATCCTCCTGATCGTGAAGAACTACACCGGGGACCGGCTGAATTTTGGCATGGCCCTGGAGCGGGCGCGGGCCGAGGGGGCCGATGTGCGGATGGTGGTGGTGGGCGACGACTGCGCCTTCGCCACGCCGGGAAAAGCCGGGCGCCGCGGGATCTGCGGCACCGTCCTCATCCATAAGGTCCTACTGGGACCCTTTCTGGGGATTTGGGGAATTCTGGGAGGTCGCTCACCTCCTCTGCCCGGGACAGGTGGCGGGAGCTCTGGCCGAGGCGGGAGCGAGCTTGGATGAGATCGTGGAGAAGGTGACGGCGGCTGCCAAAGCCATGGGTGTGTTGTGGTATCCCGTGGGAATGCTGTCTCGTGTCCCCCAGCCCCATTCCCTGCATTCCTCCTGGGAGATCAACCCTCCCCAGCCCTGAATCCCAAATCCCCCCAGGTGTAACGGAGCATTCCTGCCCGCGCAGGTACCCTGGGTCTCAGCCTGTCTCCCTGCAGCATCCCGGGATCCAAGCCCTCGTTCCAGCTGGCTGAGGACGAGATGGAGCTGGGGCTGGGTGAGGAGCGGCCCCTCCATATCCCCCCTGGATGGATCCCTGGAGGATCCAAATGTCCCTGTTCCCCCTGGGGACGCGTCACCAGGACTGGGATGTGACGCGGCTCTGTCTTCGTAGGGATCCATGGAGAGGCCGGAGTGCGCAGGATGAAGGTGAGGGGGGAATTCTGCTGCTTCCTCCCCATTCCCAGATCCCCCTTTTTTTTCCAGACCTCACCACTGTGCTCTTCCCCTGCTGCATGTCCCCTCCAGGTGCTGCCAGCGGATAAGGCCGTGGAGACGATGCTGGAGCACATGACGGATCCATCCAATGCTTCCCACCTGTCCCTGACTCCTGGTGAGCCCCCCGGGCCCTCTGTGCTCCCCCAAATCCCCTGGATCCCAGTCTCATCCTGCCCTCCATCCCACAGGATCCTCCGTGGTGCTCGTGGTGAACAACCTGGGGGGATTGTCCTGCTTGGAGCTGGGAATTGTGGCTGGAGCTGCTGTGTGCAGCCTGGGTGAGTGCAGAGGGGAGCTTGGGATCCCATTCCCTATCTCCGGCCGCTCTGGAATGCTCCCGCCTCACTCCTGGATCCCGCAGAGAGCCGGGGGATCCGCATCGCCCGGGCCTTGGTGGGATCCTTCATGACGGCGCTGGAAATGGCCGGAGTCTCCCTCACCCTCATGCTGGTGGATGAGGAGCTGGTGGGGCTGATCGGTGAGTTCCCGGTGGGAATGTGGCCTGGGATTGGGGCTCTCCGGGTGCTGGGTGATGGGACACAAGGTCAGTGGGATGTCTGGGGGTGGAATTCCTGGCTGCTGGATGTGCCAGTGAGGATCCAGTGGGATCCTGAGCCACCACACACTTCCAGATGCCAAGACCACGGCCATGGCATGGCCCAACATTCCCGCGGGACCGGCGACCACCCGGAGAGAGGAGGTGCCAGCGCCGACGGAGGGACCCAGGAAGCTGCAGGATGAGACTGGAATTGGTGCAGAGCTCCTGTCCCTTGTCACCCCCTGGCCCCCTGTGCCTCAGTTTCCCTCGGGAATGTGCAGGGATGCATCTCCTCTCGACAGGGCCCGGCACGGCGCGGGTGGAGCGGGTCCTGGAGCGGGTGTGCAGCACGCTGCTGGATATGCAGGATAAGCTCAACGAGCTGGATCGGGGAGCGGGTGACGGGGACTGCGGCCACACGCATGCCCGGGCGGCCCAAGGTGGGTGTGGGGGCCGTTATCCTGGAAATTGTGGGGAATGGTACCCCAATGGCACCTCCCAGGAGCGTGGAGTTCCCCAGGACATCCCTTCTTGGGATTGAGGAACCCTGGGATGCTCTTTCCTGTGACTGTACCCTGGAACGTCTCTGCATGCAGTGGCGGCTTCCCTATGGAATTGAGGGCTGTCTCTGCCTGTCCCCACGAGGGACAGGGGACTCCAGGGCCACCCCCATCCCGTTCTCCCTTCCATTCCCGCAGCCATCCGGGAATGGATGCGCTCGCGGCCGCCTCCGGCCGCCCCGGCCCAGCTGCTCTCTGCCCTGGCTGATGTGCTGCTGGAGCAGATGGGAGGCTCCTCCGGAGTGGTGAGTGGGAGTGGGAATGGGAATGAGGGAACACACCCAGCAGTGTTCCCAGGATGGGACTGACGGCATTCCCAAAGCTCTATGGGCTCTTCCTGACGGCGGCTGCCCGGAGCCTGCAGGGCTGCAGCGATTCCCCGGCATGGGCTGACGCCATGGACGCCGGGATTGAGGCCATGCAGAGGTCAGTGCCAGGGGCTGTGGAATCCCAATTCCCCCTGGGAATCCCAATCCCCCCTGAATTTCCCTGCATCCTGCACAGGTATGGAGGAGCTGCGCCAGGAGACCGGACAATGGTGAGTGCTGGGAGAGCCCAGGAGCCAGGGGGTGCTCCAGGGGGATGCCAGGGAATTCCCATCTGGCCTCAGCACTGGCTTCCACCCTAATTCCCACTTTTCCCAGCTGGATTCGCTGTGTGCAGCCGCACAGGCTCTGCATTCCCTGCGCAGTCCCGGTGCCGACCCGCTCCAAGTGCTGGCGACGGCTGTCCAGGTATGGAGAGCTGGGAGCCGGGATGGTGGGAATATTGGACGGGAATCCCCGCTGTTATCCTGGAAAACACCCTGTTTTGCCTGGCAGAGTGCGGCGGCGGCAGCGGAGGCCACCAGGCACATGGAGGCTGGGGCGGGCAGAGCCAGCTACATCCGCTCATCCCGGCTGGAGCAGCCCGATCCCGGCGCTGTGGCGGTGGCAGCGGTGCTGGGAGCGGTGCTGGAGGGGCTGCGGGACCCCCTGGACACCCCCCAGTAACGACAGGGATGCACATCCCAAAAAAATCCGTGTTCCCTCGTAGTGACAGCGATGTTTGTCCCAATAAACCCTCATGTCCCCCCACGTGACAGAGAGGTGTATCCCAAAACCACCCTGGGTTCCTTCAAGGACACGTGTCCCAATAAACTTTGGGACGTGGCCCCCAGTAATCCTCTATGTCCCCCCCTGGTGACAGGGAAGTGTATCCCAAAAAAACCTCTGTGTCCCCCACGCTGGCTGGGAGGGGTGGGATGGTGGAATCCGGGGGTGTGGGGGAGCCCCCCGTTGCTCCAGGGTGGGAAGGGAGATGGGAACAGGGATCGTGTGACTGGGGGAGGAAGGAAACCCGGGGTGTGGAGGGGAAGCCACAGGGCTCACATGGCTCTGGGCACGGGGTCTGGGGGGACTCTGGGAAAGGGACAAAGGAGAAGCAGGGACGGGGCATGATCCCAAATCCCGTGGGGAGCTGTCTCGTGTCCTCAGAGAGCCAGCAAGGACCTGCTCCCAAACTCCTGCCTCCCAGGCCCTCCCTTGTCCCCAGGGATTTGAGCGCTGGAGCCCTGCAGAAGCCAATGTTTTATTCCATGTCGGCTAGGTCCCTGAGTGGCTCCACCCTGAGAGCCGGATCCTCCGGAGTGGGAGTGATACGGATACTCCCCTTTGTCCCAGCGAGGCTCCGGCAGCTCCAGCTGTGGCGTTGAGGGATGGCGCCGGGAAGCGCTGGGGTTTGGCATGGCCTGGGATCCAGGCAGGAGCTGGCACGTGGAGGCACAAGGATGCAGGAGAGCTTGGGAGTGCTGGGAGATCCCTGGGATCAGCGCTCGGAGGAGAGCAGGGGCTGTGGGAGACAGGGATGAGCCTGGATTCCTTAATCTTTCCCCACCCTCTGGACTGTGCTGGGGGGCAGCTTCCCAGTTCAGCTTCCCAGATCCACCCAGCGCGTCCCGTACCTGGCGGGAGTCTGGGGAGTCGGAATCCGGGCGCTTCCAGCTGGGCCTGGCCAGGGCAGCCACCACCAGCACTCCAAAAACGAGGATGAGGAGCCCCAGGGTGTTGGCGAACACGGCCTCGGCCGGCAGGAGCTTGTACTGCGTGGTCCCGTTCTTCCTGGAGCGGGGAAGAGAGGCTGGGAATGTTCCGGATGCGTCCAGCCTTTCCCTAAACCCCCCCAAAAACCCGCAGGGAAGTGTGCAGGGAACCACACACCTCAGGGAGGAAGCGCCCACTTCCCTTCACTCCGCGCTGGTCGCTCCCAAATCCCCATCCTGAGCCCCCTCTATCCCTGTGAGGGATCTTCCTGAGCCCCCCTATCCCTGAGAAGGATCTTCCCAAGCCCCCCTCCCCGACTCTCACAGGCTGAAGAAAAGCTTCTCGTTGATTCCCGACGCGCAGGAAGCCACGGACAGCATGAGGATGGTGGAGCCGAAGAAAACATGGATGGGCTTGTAGAGTGCCCGGATCCAGGCGGGAGCCCAGGGAAGCAGGAACGCTCCAAATCCCGCCGCCCACTGCGGGAAGAGAAGGTGAGTGTGGAAAACTTGGGATGCCGGAGGGTTTGGGGGATCTAGGGAGGCTCTCCCACCTGGCAGGAGAAGAGCAGGACGGTTCCCAGCCCCATCCAGCTGTGCAGGGAGTACATGTTGGGTGTCCCCTGGGAATTATGGAAGCGGAACACAGCCGCCAGCCCCAGCACGGTCAGGACGAACGCTCCCAGAGCCAAGCTGCTGTGCAGCACCTTCCAGGGAAGCTTGGGGCCGCTCCAGGTGTTGGGAACGCGGTAAACCAGGGCGGCTGTGATGGGGGGAAAAGAAAAAAAGTCGGGAAGGAGCTGTGGTGCCGGGATCCCCGCGCTCCCTGTGCTCACCTGCGCCGTAGAGCACCACCAATCCCGCCACCATCAGCACCGGGTGCCAGTTGAACGTCCGGGAGCTGCCGTCCAGGGAAAAGCCCCCGCGCCAGTGCTGGCACCAGGTGCCCGCCATGGCCACGCAGAGCAGTCCCAGCGTTCCCAGGAAGGCGCAGAAAGGCAGGAAAGGCACGTCCAGCATGGCCGCAGGGGGGTGGTGGCACCTGTGGGGTGAGCGAGGAGCCGGCTCAGGCTCCGGATGCGGTCCCAGGGAGGAGCCACGGAAAGGGGAACTGGGAGCCCCCACAGGGTGTGGGGGGCAGCTGCTTCCCAGCCCGGGAAAGGTGACAGGGATGGAGCTGCTTCCCAGCCAGGGATGGCGGCACAGCTGCTTCCCAGCCTGGGAATGGTGGCAGGGATGGATCCAGGATGGATCCAGGATGGTGGCACTGGGATGACAGGTGCCTTTTGGGGCTCTTCGACATCCCCAGGAGGAACCACGGAAAGGGGAACTGGGAGCCCTGAGGGGATGACCAGAGTCCAGCTGTGCCCTGGACTGCGACGGAGATCGGGGGTGGAACAGGTCATGCAGGGCTGAATTCCCGGGCAGAACCCGCCAGGGAATGGCAGAGAGGGGCTCTGAGTGTCACCAGTCACTGTCCCCCGGCTGTGTCCATTTGCATGTGATTTCCATGCGATTTGCATGTGCCCTTAGAAATGGGTATTTCTGTCCCCTGCGGGGGCGGGGGATGTCCTCACACCCTCCGATCAGCTCCCTCACGGGACACAGAGACAGGAAAGGGGTGGAGACACGCGGCCCTATGGTTCCCCAAAACCTGGGACACAGAGACTCACGGATCTCCCAAATCTGGGATACTGGGTGCCGTGGCTCACAGCCCCCCGAAACGTGGGACTCCCCTGGACCTGGGGACACAGCGTCTGGGCCTGACACCGCCCCAAACCCACACCAGGAGGTCCCTCGGTCCCTCCCGATCCCGGAGCCGCCCCCCGACCCCCAACCCCGGGGCCGTACCTGGGCCCCACCGCCCCCTCCTCGTCACTGGGCGCCGCCATCTTGGCGGGCGCCGCTCTGCCTGCTCATCTCTATGGTTTCTCCCCGCCCTCCCCAGTGTGCCGCCACCGAGAGGAGCGGCGGCCAGAGCGGCCGCCACGGGTCCTCCAGCCTCCACTTCCGCGTTCACTTCCTGCTCCGGCGGCAGTTGCCATGGGGACCAAGATGGCGGCGGCGGGTGAGCGCCCGGGGAGGGGGGCGCGGCGGGGACCCATCGGGACCCCCGGGACTGGGACCCGCGGCACCCGGGGGGTTTGGGCGTAACGGGGGGGCGACCACCGGGTCGGGGTGGGTGCCAGGGACAGGGGGAGAGGGCGGCGAGAGGGGGCTCGGGGGCTCTGCAGTGGTGGCTGTGGGAAGGCGGGGGAGTGACGCGGGGTCTGGAGGGCCTGGGAGTGATCCCTTAATCCCCATATCCAGCCCTTTCCTCTTCCATATCCAGCCCTTTTCTCCATGACCACCTCTTCTCTCCCCGTTCAGGCCTTCCTCCTCCATTTCCAGCCCTTTCCCCCATCATTTCCATCTTTTTCTCGTTCCCGTGTCCAGCCTTTCTTTCCCCCCATTTCCAGCCCTTTTCCCCCGCCCCGTTCAGTTTTTCCCCCCTATATCCAGCCCCTTTTCCCCCATTTCCAGCCACTTTCCCGCGCCCATCTCCATGTCTCCCCCTCAGGGAATTCAGCCCTCCCTTCTCCTGCCAGGACACGGGGGATTCCTGTCCCCTCCCTCCCTTGCTCCCTCTCCAGCCAGGACGATCCCATGGGGGGGTGTTCCCGTGGGATATGTGTCCCACGAGGACTGTACCTTGCTCCCGTGTCCAGAAATTCCCGTCTGTCTCCTCGCTCCCCTCCCCTGAGCAGGACGCGTCCGAACGCGCTCGGAACTGCCCATGGGGCTGGGAACAGCCGGGAATAACCTGCTTGGACACTGCTCCTTGGAACTGCGTGTCTCCCTCATCCCTGGATTTCCTCACGTGGGGATTGGGGTGGGTTTGAGGAGGGGAGAGAGAGGACACAGCTCATTGGGTTTTCCTGGTTTCTGGGATCCATCCCAATCCCCGTGCCCTCTCTCCAGGTCCAGGATGTCAGGAGAGGCCCTGCTGACCCCCCCCAGCGCCATGATCCGTTGGGAATGCTGGGGCTGAGGGCTCCAAGCCCCAGGAAGGAGGATGCTCCAGCCCAGCAACTACAGCCTGGTGCTGTTCCTGCAGTTCCTCCTGCTTTCCTACGACCTCTTTGTGAATTCCTTCTCGGAGCTGCTCCGCACGGCTCCGGCCGTGCAGCTCGTCCTCTTCATGTGAGTGCTGGGAAGGTGGGGCAGCAGGCCTGGGAGATCCAGGATCCCACAATCCCTCTGTTTTCCCGGCAGCATCCAGGACATCGCCATCGTCTTCAACGTCATCATCGTCTTCCTCATGTTCTTCAACACCTACGTTTTCCAGGCGGGATTGGTTAACCTCCTCTTCCATAAATTCAAGGGAACCATCCTGCTCTCCGCAGCCTACCTGGGGCTCAGCATCTCCTTCCACGTCTGGATTATGGTAGGATGGGGTGCTGGATTCTCCCAAGGGATTTTTTCCATGATCCCAAACTTTCCACAGTCGTTTCTCACCATCTCCCCTTGGAAGATGTCCCATGGGGGGTGCCCCATTCCATGATTCTGTGGTTGGCATCAGGCTGGAAGGGTCCTGCCCCATCCCATCCCTATCCCAGACCATTCCATAAGGCACGTGATCCATCAGGAAATCCTCTTTCCCCAGGGAAAGCCTGTGCTAGCAGCTCCTGGTTTTTCTGGGATTAATCCCTACACCTGGGGGCAGCCCCTTCCCTTCCCACAGCTCCGAGGGCTGTCCAGGCTCCTGGATCTGTCCTGGCAGCACCTTCCCCTTTCCTTTCCCAAATAACCTCCTTCCGGGCCCCTTCCCAAAGAAGCAGTTCCCATCCCCAGGATAACACTTCCTGAAGTTCCCCCTATCCTGCTGCTCTGGAACACAGGGAATGTTTTGGGGGGCCGGGCACCAGAGTGGCTGCTCCGGTGCTGCCCACACCGTCCGGGAAGGGGATTTGCAGGGATTTGCAGGGATCTGCAGTCTGAAGCCGGAATAGGTCCTGGCTCAATGCCTAAATCCCCTGAGCTGCTTAACCTTTGGGCTAGGGGGCTTCCCGAACTTCTCCAGGTGTTATTCCTGGCTTGATGTCCCTTCATCCTGCTCAGAACCTTTGGAATGGGGTGAGGGGTCTGAGGGGGGCTCAACAAAACTGGTCCAGGGATTATTCCCAGCTTTCCAACCCCCTCAGAACCTGCGCTGGCGTGACTCCAGCCGCTTCATCTGGACGGAAGGCCTCCAGACCCTGTTCGTTTTCCAGAGGCTGGGTAAGGACTCCCGGGATCAGGGTGGGATCCCGCACCCTTTTGGGGCGCAGGGGGCCCTCTCTCATCCCGATATTCCCTGCAGCGGCCGTGCTCTACTGCTACTTCTACAAACGGACAGCTGTGCACCTGGGAGACCCCCTCTTCTACCAGGATTCGCTCTGGCTCCGCAAGGAATTTGCCCACTTCCGTGGCTGATGGATCCCCAAAATCCCCTGGAGTCTCCTTGCACCCCACAGGCTCCATTGGGGTCGGCTCCGGCTCATCCTTCCACTGGGGACCAGCCCTTGGGATTCTGGGAGTCAGAGGGAGGCTTGTGGGGCGTCCCTGCGTTTCAGTGCCGCAGCCGTGGTTGGGACTGGAATGTTTTTGGAAACCCCAAAGGAATAAATGGGATGCGTTTTCCAGAGGCTGCCGGGTGTTTGTGCCCACACGGTGTCACGGCTGCACTCCCCGACAGCCTTGCATTGTAACCCATCTCAGCCCCGCGCTTGCAGCCGCTAAACAGGGATATTCCCGTCTTCCAGCGTGGGATTCTATCCCAAAGGATCGGAGGGGGCGTGGATTTGGGGGGACGGGGACTCGAACCTGCCCCTCAACCATCAGTCCTCCAACCATAGAGAGGTGCGGGTAGAGCGGCGGCGCGCCCGCGGCCAAACCATCGAGAATTAGGGAGATAGAGCGGCTCCGCCCGCGCGCTGGGCGCCCTCGCCCTCCGCGCCCCCGTGCGGGCGAGCGCGGCGGCGGCGGTTCCCATGGAGATGGAAGATGGCGCCCAGGGGTGCGAGCGGGACCGGGGGGGAAACGGGGAATATCGGGAATTACGGGGGGTACCGGGAGGCACCTGGGCTGAGAGCGGCGCCGGGAGCGGGGCTGGGAGGCGGCCAAGGTGCTGCAGCGCTCGGGGCGCCGCGCTGCCATGCCCGCCCCGTGCTCCCCCCTCATGGCCGCCCCGTGTCCCCTCAGGCCGCCATCGCTCCTCGGCTCCGCTGCAGGTCCTGCTCTTCCTCAACGGCTGGTACAGCGCCACGTATTTTCTCCTGGAAGCGTTCGTGTTCGTGTACAAAGGTGGGTCCTTCGCTCCAGAACTCCTCCCGGTCCCGCCGGCATGGGCAGGGATGTGATGCTGAGGGCGGCGCTTTTCCTGCAGTGCTGCTCCTGCCCTATCCCGTTTCCAACTTGGTGCTGGACGTGGTGCTGCTCCTCCTCTACCTCGGCATTGAGGCCACGCGCATCTTCTTCGGTGAGTCCCCCCGAATTCCAGAGGCTCCACAGGGAGCGCAGGGTTCTGGGACACCCCCGAAGTCCATCCCTGGGTGTTCGGGTTGGATGGGGCGTGGAGCAGCCTGGGCTAGTGGAAGGTGTCCCTGCCCACGGGAATGGGACACTTAATTTTCCTCCCCACCCAAAATCCTCCACGATTTCCGTGATCTGATCCCACCCTGTGTTCCGCAGGCTCCAAGGGGAACCTGTGCCAGCGGAAGGTGCCGCTGTCCCTCAGCCTGGCACTCACGGTGCCGGCGGCCGTGCTGGCCGTGTACTACCTGCTGCTCCAGACATATTCCCTGCGCCTGGAAGCGTTCCTGAGCGCCACCCTGCTCCTCTTCTATGGCCTGGAGCTGCTCCTGGGCTTCCTGGCGCTGCTGTCCTTCTCCAGGTGCCGCATCCCGGGAGCTGGGGGACCCGGCGCGGGAGCTGCCAGGTTGGTTTGGCGCCCGCGCATCCCTGTCTCTGTCCTTTTCCGCAGCGCGGATCCCTACTGAGGACACGGCACAGGGACACGGGGAAGCATCACCCATGCCGCCTCCACTTCCCAGCCCCGGGACGGGGGAGGATCCCACCTTTCCCGCTGCCCATTTCATCTGCTGCCACCTGGATACATCCCTCCCACCTTTGTCACTTCAGCGTGGACACATCCGTCCCATTTTTCCCACTTCCCACCTCACCAGGGACCTGCTGCCACACGGATTCATCCCTCCCTTTTCCCACTTCCCGCTTCGCCTACTTCCACCTGGACACATCCCTCCCACCTTTCCCACTCTCTCCTCCACCTGGACTCACTCCTCAGAGCTTGGGCCAGCTCAAGGTATGAAGAATCCTTATTTTTTTCTACGACCTTCCAGAATACTTCACTATTTTCCAATAAATATTTATTTTTACCTGGTGCCCGGGAACGTGGGTCGCCCCCGGGAATGCTCAAGTGCTTCCAGCACATCAGAGCCGGTTTGGGAAGCGCAGGAGCCCATTGGAGGAGGAAGAGGGCGAGGGACAACGGGTGCAGAGACCTCCCCAATGCCCTCCCATTCCCTCATTATCCCAAATCCCACCGTAGGAAGGCAGCAGGAGCACTGTATAAAAGACTGACAACGTCATCCGAGTTTATTACACAATTCCAACCTATCCAAAGACAAATCTAATCACTGCGAGCAGGAGGGGCGGCGCCTCGCCGGGGCTTCCAGGGATTTGCTCTGCAATTTGGGGGGAATTTTCTCTCCCCCCCCTCCACTATTTGGAAAGAAACTAAAAATCTGTGGCGGTAAGTAAAAAAAACCCGGAGCTCTCCCGCCGAGCGCTCCCACCTCGTGAGGCCTGGGAAAATCAGGGTGGTTTTTCCTGAATTTGGGTTATTTCAACTTAAAAAGACTTCCAGGGCCTGGTTTTCCCACCCGGGGGTGATTCCAGCCCTGGAAGTCACCCAGTGTGTCCCAGCTCATCCTGATCCTCCTGGGCTCTCCCTCTCCTGCCTGGGATCCCGAGGGGACACGAGGGGGTCACAGCCTGCCCTGCCTCTTCCGCTTCCTCTAAAACAAGGAAGGCTCTGCGGGAGAGGCCGGAGCTGCCGCTTGGGTGGGAATGCTGCTGTGGGGAATGTCGGGATAGAGGAGAGGGTGACACCCCTGGCCCAGCTCCAGCCCCTTTTTCCCAGCTCCTGGAGGGTGAGGGGGCAAAGGAGGAGCGTGGCACAGTGTCCCGCCGGGGCAATGGGGACAGGAGTGTCCCCAGGCAATCCAGAGGATGGCACGTGGCTCCTGATCCCAGGATCGGGAGCTGTGCAACTCCAAGCCCCCAAGCTGCATGGAGAGGGCTCTGTCCCCTCCCGTTTCCTCCCCAGACTGGGAAGGGCTCACAAACCTCCCTCCATGGAATAAAAGCACCATTTCTCTTTGGGTCCGAGTGTCCACGGAGCGGAGCGGGATGGCCCCGGGAAGCAGCAGCAGCAGCGGTGGGGGGGATTCCCAAGGCCACGAGGTGCGGGTGGGGGTCCCGCCCGGAGAGGGCTGGGGGTGGCGGGGAAGGGGCCGGGATGGGGCGGAGCGGCCTCGGGCACGGCGTCCTGGTCGAGGTGAGGAGATACGAGTCCATTAAAAACCACTTCCTGCCAAATTCCTGCCGGGAGAGAGGAGAGGAACGGTCAGAGCGCCCTTCCCTCATCCCTCACGCCTGCAGGGGATTCCTGAGCCTCCCACCTGTCTCAGTGGTGCCGGTCCCTGTCTCTGTCCCTGTCCCGATGCCGCTCGTGCTCCCGGCTCCGCTCCTGGAAATAATCCTCGTGCCGATCATCGCTGTGGAGCAGATCCCGGTGCCGCCGGCTGCTCTCGCGGGACCGGCTGGGAGAGCGCTCCCGGGATCGGTGTCTTTTCCTTTGGGAAAAAGAGGAGACAAAACTCAAAGAGTGACCTTTCAGTTGCTCACCTGCGGGGAGCATCCCTTTCTCCGGATCCAGGGAAATACCTGGAGCTGCTGCTGGAGCTGCTGCTGTAGGATTTGGCCTCGATTCCGTGCAGGCAATCCTTGAGGGATGAGAGGAGGACGCGGCACCGCTCATCGCTGGCCACGCGCGACTGCTTGATGACGGCGATGGCTGTGAGCAGCGTCTCGATGGCGTTGCTGTAATCCCCTGGGAGGAAGGATCGGGGGTCAGGAGCGGGAATCCATTCCGGCATGGGGGACACGAGGGACGCGGGAAGTACCTGCGCTGGCACCGGACACCGCCTTGGAAATGGCGCTGCTGGAGATGGCGCGGTTGCGGTTCATGATCTCTTCAAACTCCCCTTCGCTCACGGCCGGGATCGGCGGGCCCAGCTCCCGGCTGTCGGCACAGCGGGAACGGGGGGTCAGCGGGAACGGGGGGTCAGCGGGATCCCGCCCGAGCATCCCGCGCCCATTCCCGCCCGGCTCACCTGCTGTGGTTGTAGGGAGCCATGGCCTTGCAGTAGGTATCCGGAGGGGGTCCCAGGGCGGCGGTGGGCGGCGGGAAGAAGGCGGGATTGAGGTGCAGGGCGGGGGGCA
>VYZT01040212.1:11930-22004 GCA_013400735.1 Pomatostomus ruficeps
GCCAAGCTTTGCAAAAAAACTCTCAGCAGAAAAAACTTTCCTCTAAAACTTCTTGTGTACAACACGTATGTTATTTTATGGACTTCATAAATTAGCATATTTATTTAAAATCTCTTAATGAGTAACTTAACAAGTCAGGTAACCATCTCTCTATTTCTCCCCCAAAATGAGGCTACAGCTTGGCTTAAAAACACATTCCAGAGAGCAGACTTTCCAAGGTTGGAGAGTTTGGAGATAGCAGGGATGTTTTGTCTTCTCTCCTCAGAGGACTCCTAAATTAAGCTCATATCAGCCTACAAAATTATAAACAAGCAGTACTAAAGGTACAGGGTATTAGGTATGGGGTAAAAGGAAAGAAAAGGGTATAAAATAGATAAAAAGGGTATAAAAAGAAAAGATAAAAACCATAAGGCATCAGTGGAAGGTGAAACTCTCTGAGGAAACTCTCGTGGAAGGAAGTCTGTGAGGAAACTCTCGTGGAATCTCTCTGAGGAAACTCTCGTGGAAGGAAGTCTGTGAGGAAACTCTCGTGGAAACTCTCTGAGGAAACTCTCGTGGAAGGAAGTCTGTGAGGAAACTCTCGTGGAAACTCTCTGAGGAAACTCTCGTGGAAGGAAGTCTGTGAGGAAACTCTCGTGGAATCTCTCTGAGGAAACGTGCTGCTGGGAACGCTGAGGGTGAGACTTTCGCACGTATTTATCAGACCCCTCGGAGAAGGAGCCAGAAATAACCCAGAGATTAATTACCAACGCTGCCATAAGGCTCCATATGCCAGGGAAGGTGGTGTGATCGCTGGGATGCTCTCCTGCTATCAAGGAGAAGTAAAGATGCTCTAAAATATTCCCATTTCAAGTGCACCTCAGGGAAAAACTGCTTGAATTCCAACCCAGTCCAAGGAAAAAAGGTCTGATAAAATATAAAGTTCCCTGCTCTCAAACAGTATTAAAAGAGGCAAATATTAAGTATGTAACAGTCTCTGATAAATGCAGAAATTAATTGAGATACAAAGGGGTGGGGGAGATATCACTGTGCTCTGGCAAAGCTTGGTGGATCCAACAGAAATCCAAAATGTGAGGGGATGGCTGGCTGAGGACATTTATTGTAAAAAAACCAGAGTTCTGCAAAGCAAAAAGTCAATTTGAACCTGAAAAGTCAATTTGAACCTGAATACACACACATAGAAATAGCTGAAGAGAATGGCTGAGATTCGAGAGCAAATGGAGAAAATAACTTTGAAAGAGGAATAAAAAAGGCAGAAGAGAGACAGTTGCAAAAATCTCATTTAGCAGATGTCCAGGAAACCTTCAGCCACAGGTCACAGCAGAAATCACACAGAGGGATCTACAAAAACAAGCAGGCGAAACCCAAATCTGAAAGGGAGGATTTCTAAATCAATGAGAAATGAGCACAAGTGAGAGGCAAGGAAATGCACACAGCCACAGGAACAGCTTCCTCTCCTCCCACACCCCCGTGGCCAGGGCCCCTGGAGCACTTCCCTCCACAATTCCATCCCATTTTCCAAATGGAGTCATCCATCCCCAGCTCTTACCAGCAGCTGTGGGCATCAGGAGCACGGCCAGGAGCCACTTGCCATACGCAGCCTCATCATACCCAACGAAATTAAAGCAGCAGCAATGACCAATTAGCTGGGATGGCAGCAGAAGGAAGCCCTCTGCAAGAAGTCGCTCACATAATGATTATTGAGAATTTATTTGTTTATTCCCTCACTCAGTATTTAGCTGCCAGTGTCCCTTTGATGCCTCCAGTGTTATCTGACAGCTGAGGCTCTTCAACCTTCACTTCCTACAAAGGAGCTGAGTAAATAAACCCAACAACAATAACAACAATAATGCTGGAATCTATTTTCCTTATTATTTCTATTCTTAAATCCCCTGTGAAGCAAAAACTCTTTCAACCCAAGGCTGCTTCTAAGATATCAAACACCCCTGGCTTGAAATTCCTCACGCCACCAGTCTGAAAAACACATTAACTGTGCAGGGGATTCCTTACAATTCCTGAGGATGAGGGATTTGTTCCCATGACTCCTTCAGTGCAGCCTGGAAGGTTTTCCTACCCCTACAGGAAAATCTGGGGTGAGACACCCACTGCTCACCAATATTGGACAGGCCATTGGTGGTGGCTTGGGCTCCAGCAGAATTCATGACCTTAAGGGATATAGGATAGCAAAAATGTTTAGTAAAACCCCTAAAACTTTGAAGAATGAATATTCAATTGTTTAAGGGATGTTCTTTTCTAGAACAGATCACCCAAAACGGGTGACAGGACAGCAGAACTGCTGCTGTCACAGGTCAGTGGCAGAGAGCACACCAAAATGTGAATTTTGGGTGGTGAGCCAAACTGGTGAATTTTAGACTCAATTTAAACACAATTCTTTAGGTAGCCTGGAAGGCAAATAAACAGAAGTGGGAAGTCATCACCACGATATCCAAAGTGCATCCAGAATCTGAGCAGAGTTCAGTGGGGATCAAAGCTGCAGATGAACCAGAGGAGGCTGGGAAGGTTGAGGGGGTTTTTTCCTAGCCTGGGAAATCAGTGCAGAATTCAGCTGTTATTTAGAATGTCAAGATTTACAACTGGGTTGCATGTGAAACACCAAGCAGGGGTAGCAGAGGAGAGCAGAAACTGCCTTATCAGGGGTTTGCAGTGACACAGAACAGATGGGAGCGCCCATGTCCCGCACGCAGGGAAAGCTCTGACATCTGTTCCAAGGCGTGGGAGCAGCACCTGAGCAAAGCAGTGCAGTTTGCACCTGCTGGAATGGGTTTGCAGGGGAAAAAATAAAGAAAAAATAAGAACCCTCCATGCCGTGATTCAAAACAGCTTTTAAAAAACATGCTGAGAAAAAGAGAGAGAAAAAAAAAAAAGCAGCTTATTTTACATCTTCTTTTAAATGAATGCCCTGGATTGCAACCAGCAATTCAAGGTACAGAGGTAGATGTCTGGAATAAAGGTGTGAGGATTCATTTTATCAGGGAAGAAATTGAAAAATGCGGTGTGTGCGCTGTTCAATTTGAAATACATTTGTGGAGTGGAAATTCCTGAACTGGCATGGCAGTGTTCCTGAAATGTCACATTATTGCGGAGTTACTCATCACATATAGCAGGGCTGGGTAATTATTTTTGATAGGTTTGGTGTCACGCTGGCCCTCATCAGTTCATTAGACTCTTTCACATCAGATCATCATCATAGTTAAGTCATTTAAGGAAGTAAATTGAAAACATATTATGCATAAAATGTCAATCTACTGCCGTGCTCATTTACAATCATTAGAGATGTGCATATCTCCGTGCAGATGCACGTGTTTATACAGCAGTAGAGGATTGCAGGAGATTTTATAAAGCAGAATGATCAGTATCTCTGTTTTATCAATGGAGAAACAGCAAAAGGCAAATTATTTAACAGCAATATTCATACAAGGTTCATTATCTTCCAGTCTAGGAGAAAATGCATTTCAAATTAAGCTTTTTCTCTCCAGCCTTCTCACCTAATCCTGTCCTGACTGTAGCGTTCTCCATGCACATTTATATATTTGAGTTTTTTACTCTTTTTCTCTCTTCATTTCCCTCTGGCACATCCAAGGCACCTCCAGAAACAACCAGATAATGACACTGATGGGGTCTAATTGAAGTATTGGTTGTGGGGTTCTCCAGAAGAGTTCAGGTACCACAAATACCACAAATACAGGAGGCCCCAGGATGAGCAGAGGGCTGGAGCAGCTCTGCTGGAAGGAAAGGCTGGGACAGCTGGGATTGTTCACCTGGAGAAGAAGAGTTTCAGGGTGACCCAGTGCCTGAAGGAGCTGTCAGGAACCCTGGAGAGAGACAATTTCCAAGGGCTGGAGGGACAGGACCCAGGGAATGGCTTCCCACTGCCACAGGACGGGGCTGGATGGGAGATTGGGAAGGAATTCCTCCACCAGCACCATAGACAGCTCCTTTATTGACAGATGAGGCTGAAAGTGTTTCAAGAAGAGATCACTTTAAAGATTTGGGGGCTACAAGAGGATGTCGTGCAGCGCTGTCACAAATGAGTCTGAGATCACTTAAAAAATCCTTGGAAAGGGTGTGAGCAAAAGCAGATTTAATATTAAGTGAAAGTGTGACAGGTTTGCTGGAAAGATTCACTCTATTACTTGCAGGATGGTTAAGGCACAGGGAAAAGCAAAGCAACAACAAAACCAAACAAAACCCAGGCAATCAAATGCAAAATGAACTGAGAACTCTGTGTGTGTGTGTGAGAGAGAGACACAAAAAGTGAGGGCAAGGATAAAAAAAAACACAGCCCAAAAGCTTCACAGCACTCAGACTTAACAGTACTTTAACTCACTTAAACCTAGCAATTTAACAAAGAAATAACACTTAATTTATACCTAACATAACTTACACCTTAAACCTAATTTATGGCTTAACCTGAACAATTTATCAGGGGAACAACAGTTAACAGCATTGAACCTAACTTAGAACTTCGGAGTTATACTTAGCAACTTAGCAAAGAACAACACTTAGCAACACTTCAATCAGCTCATAACTTGTGTTGAACTTAACGATTTAGCAGAAGAACAACACTTAGCAGCACTTACATAAGATTGTAACTTATGTTAAATGCAGGAACTTAGCAAAAGAACAACACTTTGCAGCATTTAAGTTAATTTATAAGTTAACGTTCACTACAGGCCTAACTGAATTCGATATCCAAGGGAGTTAAGCATCTAAGAGAGCAGCATTGCGCCCAGATTTGCACACAGACACAAGAAGTCAGTGCAAGCAGGGCACCTGTGAAAAATCCCCTCAGAGGTCAGAGAAATCCTCAATTTTGGCGCTTTTGCATCTCCCGACAGGGGAAGGGTCGGGCCTGGAGGGGTGAGGGGATCGGCCCAGGACTCGGCATCACTCGGGGATCCTCCAGTGCAGCAAATGGGAGAGTTCCTGGCTTTGAGAGCCCCGCACAGGGAGCTTCTGGTTCTGAGAGCCCCACACAGGGAGCTTCTGGTTCTGAGAGCCCCGCACAGGGAGTTCCTGGTTCTGAGAGCCCCGCACAGGGAGCTTCTGGTTCTGAGAGTCCCGCACAGGGAGGTTCTGGTTCTGAGAGCCCCGCACAGGGAGGTTCATCTTTGCGT
This sequence comes from Pomatostomus ruficeps, assembly GCA_013400735.1. NCBI lineage: Eukaryota > Metazoa > Chordata > Aves > Passeriformes > Timaliidae > Pomatostomus > Pomatostomus ruficeps. The sequence continues at coordinate 17,069 of VYZT01040212.1, forward strand.
CACTGCTGAATCAGCACCAGTGGGTTTAAAAAGTTTCTGATTCGGGCTGAGGAAATGGGAAAATCTTTTTTTTCCTGGAAACTTCATTTTAGATTGACATGCAGAGCTCTCAGTCATCTCCAGCTCCACAGGAGAGCATCTCAGCTGGGCTCTGACAGCCATGCCTTTTTTATGGGCAGACGTTAATCCACGGAAAAGGAAATGCAGGGAAGGCTGAGCTGTCCTGGGGGATGATTGACTGGCAGGGCTGGGAAAGGTGTCCCGAGCCTGCAGCTCTTTAATGGACATCACGTTAATTATCGAGCCACACGCTGCCTGCTCCCAGCTGGAAGAGAAACAGAAATGTCCCCGGAGTTATCTCGTGGAATTATAAAGGGAGAAACGTAGGAGGGATCAATAAATGTGGAGACGGAACCCAAAATTTCAGCTCGAAACTCAATGCGTTTTTCTTCATGTTCCCTTGAATGACACTGAGGATGCAAACTCATTTTTTATCAAGTCTGGTTGAAATCCTCCATGGAAATGTTCCCTAAATCTCAGGTGAAAGGAATACACTGAAGCAGGCTCTGGTGTTAATATCATTCCCTTCCTCCTCCTATTCCTATTATTTCCTAAAAAAATTTCCTGTGAAAATAATAAGTTAAATCTTCAAGGACTGATAATGACGCTGACCCCAAACCCCAAATTAAAAAAGGGATAAATCCAAGTATTCCTGTCTGAGGAACATTGTAGCTATTTCTTGTCTTGCGAATCTGATTTTCAACTAAAATCACCGAGCTGGTCAAGTAGAAAATTCCATTTTAATCTTTTCCTCTTGTTTTTGCTGTATTTCTTCATCTCTGCCTGGGCCAGGTGGTTGTGCAAGAATCTTTCCTCCAAACATGGCAGCTCCAGCGCCAGAATTCCAAAGATGCAGCAGATCCATCACCAGGAGATTTAAAACTGGAATTAGAGCTCCTTGAATGGATCTGCTCTTCAGATAAGTTATGACAAATGTCAATGATAAACTTCGTTTGCTGAAATTTAGTTTACTTTTAAATTAGTTCGGGGTTTTTTTCATAGGGGATCTGATTTCCAGATGTCACTTAAAAGGATTTTTTCAGTGAGTTCCCCTTTCTATTTTTAATTGCAAATACCTGAAGTGAGGTTTAGGAATGCTGGACAGTGGGATCTGAACACTCCAGACTTCCCAGCTGATTGTTGTTCATCTGGACTGGAGTGGAATGAAGATTTTCCAGATTTTAACTTCCTTAGAGGGACACTCAGGAAAAGCGACGCCGTAAAAAGCTGGGGGGTTGTGCTGCCAGAAAAACGATCCAGCTTTGAGAAATTAGATCATATAAGCCAAAAGGAAAACATCTTTCCCATTGCTTCTCCCACTCCTCAAGTTTCCAGGAAAGCGTCTATTAAGAGAGTTTTTTATGACCTTTTTATGCAGCTTTGGTAACATTTTCTGCACTTAACTTCATCACAGCCTCTAATTTTACTGCAGCAACATCAAAGTGTAACGATCTCGTTGCCATAAAGCCAAGTATTGTCATAAAGGCAACTTTTCCCAATCTGGAGATGTTTAAGGAGGGAAAGAAAGCCAAAAGAAAGTTTCCTTGGCACTCAGAGGCAAAGAACAAATGTTAAACCCACAAGAAAAGCTGACAGCTCATACAGGAATAACAAAAAAAATGGTGAAAAAATCAAAATGCTTAATTTTATTTTTCCTCTTTTTTTTACTGCCTCTTTCCCCATTTTCCTAGAGATGCAGGACACCTCTGTTTCCAGAATAATGAGTTACAATTCACAATTTAGCCCTGCAATTCACATTTCTCTTACCCACAGTGACACGTACCTCACAGTAAATACAAAATAAAACCCTAGGATGAAAATCTCAATGTATTGAATATTTGAAACAGATTTAAAAAAAAAAACCAACAGCCTCCTCGGCTTCGTCATCACGAAAATAATACAGAAAAGGAACGTGAATCTTTTAAATTCCACTTGCAACTGGGAGAAACTGCTGTTAATGTGAAAGAAAGAACCTTTCTTCCTACTGTGGCACCACACAAAGCATAACAAAGATATAGGAGAAACTGTGGCACGTTCAGGGATGGGGGGTTTTTTTCCCCCCTAATTTTTAAGGAAAGAAAAATTAAGTGGGTAGATGTCAAGAGAAAACATAAAGGAGAGGAAAGAATATATCCCAGTTTAACTCCATCTTGTACTGTTTCTGAGGCTTGACATTAGACTAGAATTCAAATTATCTCATTATTTTTATAGACTTAGTGACAAGTCCTGAAAGTTTCCTTGATTAGATGTTGTTTTTTACACCTGTAAATGATGAGCTGTGTAGAGGTGATTTTCTGATTCATTTTGATCAGGATTCCAGGCTGGAGGGACAGGAAATTCCCTGTCCTGACCCTCCTGATCTGCTGGACAAGGTGTGGATGGAGAGAGGGGAGAGGGAGGGCTGGAAATCTGCACCTCCCAGAGAACCCAGAGGGAGCTCAGGGAAATCTGCACCTCCCAGAGAACCCAGAGGGAGCTCAGGGAAATCTGCACCTCACACAGAACCCAGAGGGAGCTGCAGGAAATCTGCACCTCCCAGAGAACCCAGAGGGAGCTGCAGGAAATCTGCACCTCCCAGAGAACCCAGAGGGAGCTGCAGGAAATCTGCACCTCCCAGAGAACCCAGAGGGAGCTGCAGGAAATCTGCACCTCCCAGAGAACCCAGAGGGAGCTGCAGGAAATCTGCACCTCCCAGAGAACCCAGAGGGAGCTGCAGGAAATCTGCACCTCCCAGAGAACCCAGAGGGAGCTGCAGGAAATCTGCACCTCCCAGAGAACCCAGAGGGAGCTGCAGGAAATCTGCACCTCCCAGAGAACCCAGAGGGAGCTGCAGGAAATCTGCACCTCCCAGAGAACCCAGAGGGAGCTCAGGGAAATCTGCACCTCCCAGAGAGCCCAGAGGGAGCTGCAGGGTGGGCATGCAAGGCCAGGTTGGAGCAGCCTGGGACAGTGGGAGGTGTCCCTGGCCATGGCAGGGGGTGGCACTGGATGGGTTTTATGATCCCTTCAACCCAAACCATCCCACGACGCTGTTTTATTCTGATATTCTGCTAAAAAACTCAGCATTGCAGCTGATTTCCAGTCGCAGCTGGAAATGCAGAGACACCTCCAGAGCTCCCTCCAAAAAGAATATCCTGATTCCCTCCTGAGTCTCCAAACTCGTGCTCAGCGCCCTGAATTTCCCATCAAACACATTTATCCCAGGGCAAAGAGCAAAAGCAGAAGCTGCAGTTACATTTTCCCTTTCCCGAGGCAGCTGTGGGTGAGAGCTCCAGGCACAGATAAGGATCTTAATTACCCAGGGAGGTCTGTGACCCGCCTGGAGGCACCAACAGCTCCCGGTGTCTGCCAACAGATCCCTTAGATCGCCAGGAAGGAATTTCACCTCCTCGCAGGCTCGAGTGCCGCTAATTGGAGATGGGCACCGATATCCCCAGGGTAATTACTGCTCTTATCCTCCCGGGAAAGCTCTGGGAAGGCAGCGGCGTTCCCCACCCGGCCTTTCTGAGCTGCGCATCCCGCCGGGATGGAGATCACAGCCTGCCTGACCCACAGACCGCCTTCTCTTCTGACTTTAAAAATGAGGATTTGTTCCAAAAGAATCGCCGAATCCAGGAATTGTCAGGTTATTGTTTCTGGGCGAAGTCCAGCTGGTATTAATTTCCACTGCTCAGACAAAGAACCGCGTTAGAATGACTGAAATTACAACATCCACCTCTTTTCAAACATCATTATTCTTATTAATAAGAGCAGTAATAATAAAATTTTATGCTGACAGATGTCCAGGCAGATTTTTTGCCTGAATTCTTTGTCTTTTTGCACATTTCTAGAAATGGTGACTCCACCATTGACCTGGCAGCCTGTTCCACTGCCTGACCACCCTTTCCATGAAGGAATTTTCCCGAATATCCAACCTAAACCTCCCCTGGCTCAGCTTGAGGCCGATTCCTTTCATCTTGTCACTTGTTCCCTGGGAGAAGAGATCAATCCCCATCTCACCCACCCCACTTCCTGCAAACAGCAGCAATGCATCGATCTCCAGTTATTAAATTCTTCCAAAAGAGATCTGAAAACATAAAAATACATAAAAGCAGTGGTTGTTTGGGGAGCTATTTCCAAACAATCCCTCACTGTGCACGTCAAGAAACGATTCCTCCATTCCACCTTGCGGATTTTCCACGCCTTTGAACATCTACGACCCAGCATTATTATTATTTGCAATTAAAAGTCCCAAAATAATAAATATAACACAAATAATCACATATTCGCCACTTAACAGAGAGCAGCACATTAAAACTGATCCCCTGCACTTAATTGTCCATTCCCACCACATCGTGCATTCAGTTGTAAACTCCCCGAAGTGAACGGGATCCTCGCAGGAGCTTTACTGCAATTCAATTTTAATTTGCCTTTTTATGGAGCATCTTCGATGCGATGGATCTTGGAATTGTGTGAGGGGAAGGGAACAGTAATGAGAGCGCTTTCCCGAGCAGCGAGGCAAAATGACGGATGGACGTGAGCGAGGGGTGAAAAGGGAATGAATGTCTGGTTTAAACCAGGAAAAAGCAGAATTCAGCTCCTGCTCCATGGGCTTTCATCCTGGAAAGGAAGAACACTCAGAAATGCTTGTAACGCTCAGAAAAGGGGAGCTGTTCCATCTTTCATGCAGATAATTATTTTTTTCTGGTTTCACTCCGTGCAGGAGTCACAAAGGAAGGAATTGTTCACTTTGCTCAGGCAAGGAGGGCTGAACCCATTCCTTGCATGGACTGCAAACCTTGGATGGGCTGGAGCTGCAATTATCCCTGTCCCTGAAATGATAATGACCCTTCTTTAATTAGCCCAGGTATGGGCTCTGTGTTCCAAGCAGGAGTGA
>VYZT01040218.1:0-15967 GCA_013400735.1 Pomatostomus ruficeps
CCTCACGGAGCCGCCACCGCTGGAAGGGCGACAGCCGCCCCTCACAGAGCCGCTCCCGCCCCTTACGGAATGGCCACACCCGCCGCTCATGGGGCCGCTCCCGCCTCTCACGGAATGGCCACACCCGCCCCTCACGGAGCCGCCCTCAGAGCCCGCCCTTCCCGCGCCTTCTCGAAAAGTCTCGCGAGAGGCGGCGGCGGTTCCCGGCCGGCAGCCCCCGGGAAGCGGCTCCGCTCCCGCCGCCCCTTCCCGGCTCCAGCCCCGCTCCAGCCCCGCTCCGTTCCCGGCCATGGAGGAGCCCTGCGGCGCGGGCGCCGCTGCCCCGCTGAGGGCAGACGCCGAGGAGCCCAAGCAGGTGAGCGGCGCTGAGGGGGGGCCTCGGTAGGTGAGGTAGCGGGGCTCAGGAGGGGTCGAGCCGTGGCTGCAGACACAGCCCCCAAAGTGGTGTTTTAATTGAAGCGGTGTTTTTGATCCTCTTTCCAGTTTTTCAGGGCCGGAGTGCGGTAGGGAACATGCTAATTATGATTAAGCGTTAATTACGAGCAGTATTGCTGTTGTTATGCCTAAGTGCATCGCATTTACGTAAGTGGTGTCCTGTGGAGCTGTTTTTCCTTCGACATGTGTTAGTTCAAAGCTCCTCGCACGCGGGTGACAGCTGCGTGTTTTGCCGTGTTTGAAAAGAAATAAGCAGACACGAGGCTTATTTATGTGTGATCACTTGTTAAGGCAGAAGCGTGTTTAGCTTTAGTGTCGGTGTTAGTGAGCGCTCGGTGTCAATAAACGCCTACTTTCGCAAACTTCAGTGGGAGTCGTGTGCTCGTTTTGGCCTTTCTGAGCGATTTCGCCTTGTGTGGGCAGCTGACCTGGGTGGCACTTCATTTTCGCACCCCGGTGTGCCCAGGTGGGCAGGAAGGTCACTGTCACCTGGCTTGGATCAGCCACAGGGTGGCCACAGGACTGGGCAGGGTTGTCCCCATGTGCTGGGCACTGCTGAGGTCCATCCTTAAATTCTGGGATTTTTCCTGGGGCTGTTGTGTCCAAAAGGACCTTGAGGGGCTGGAGCGTGTGCAGGGCAGGGAACGGAGCTGGGGAGGGGCTGGAGAATCCTGAGGGAGCTGGGAAAGGAGAAGAACAGGAGAGATACAAGGATCCTTCCAGGCTGAGTGATTTAAATGACTTTAAGTTTCTTTTCTGGTGAGACACCAGTGAGGCACCTCAAGTTCTGGGGCAGTTTTGGACCCTTCTCAACAAGAAGGACCTGGAGGGGCTGGAGCGTGGCCAGGGCAGGGAACAGAGCTGGGGAGAGGCTGGAGAATCGTGAGGGAGCTGGGAAGGGGGCTCAGCCTGGAGCAAAGGAGGCTCAGGGGGCCCTTCTGGCTCTGCACAACTCCCTGACAGGAGGGGCAGCCGGGGGGGTCGGGCTCTGCTCCCAGGGAACAGGGACAAGAGCACAGGGAACAGCTTTAAGTTGTACCAGGGAGGGTAGGTTGGACATCAGGAAAAATCCCTACATGGGAGTGTTTGCCAAGCGTTGGAACAGGCGGTCCAGGGCAGTGGTGGAGTCCCCATCCCTGGAGGTGTCCAAGGAAAGACTGGATATGTTGCTCAGTGCTGTGGGTGGCAGTGTGATGATCCATCACAGGTTGGACTTGATAATCGTGGAGGTCTTTCCAACCTAAATGGTTCTGTGATAACTCCTAAAGTGGAGCTTACGTTTGACACGAGTTGGAATTGGGATAACTGGAAAACTGTATGTGCTGGAGAAAAGTAAGTGAGTACAGGACTGGATTTTACTTTCTTACCATCAGAAATAATTTATCACAGAGCAAGCCTGACAGTTTTAATTGCCAGCGGTTTGTAAATAGGAGGGTGGTTTCTCTCTGGCACCCAGGGGTCGGTGTTGTTCCTCGGAGGCAACGAGGTGAAGAGCAGTGCTGTGGTGAAATACTCCTCAGCCCCTCCGCAAGCAGCCTTTGCCCGTCTGCAGGAGAAGACAGACCTCAAGCTGCCTCCTGCCAACTGGTTACGGGAAAGTGCCAAGCTGGGGCCAGCGGGGACAACCATTCTGGGCAACAGCAAGAAAAGTAAACCCTTCTCAAGGTAAAGAACAGCAGCTCCTATTTTTTTTCCAGGCCTTTAAGAATAATTCTGATTCTCAACTTGTGTCCTGTGTAATTTAAAGTAAAAAGTGCAAGTTTTACCATAACTGTGTATTGCTTTGTCTTAACCATTCTCCCTCTAGTTATTCATCTTGAGTTCTTGCCTCTGTGCCCTGATCTTGTCTCCTTTGTAAATGATTAATGGTGTTGATTATTACTTTGTTCGCGTGCACGTTGACACTTTGCCTCAGACAGTCAAACTGACTTCGTCCTTCCTTGATTGGCCCAAATCACCCCGGACTGGTTCAGCTAGCCCTTGTGCCTTTGATAACAGGTGAAAATGGAACGTGTGGTTCCCCTTGGAGACCAGTTTGTAGCTCCTCTGGACCTTTAGAAACCGGGCCTGACTAATGGCAAATGAAATTTCATATTTCTATCAGGATTTCTTATTTCTATCTCACCACAGGTGCAGTGAGTGGCACACCCACAAGCGGTGTTACCTCTCAGTGTGGATGTTTGCTAAACTGTTGAATGAGTTGAATTCAGAGTGTTCATAAACAGGAGGCTCAAACCCTGTGCTGAACAAGCAAATTCACACCAAGTCAGCCAGTCAGTGCAATTTAACAGTTTGTGCAAGGTCTGTGTTTGCATCCTCATCATCTCTTTTAGGAGCTGTACTCATTGGAGCAGAGCAACGCGCTTTTGAGGGCTTTATGAATTCTTCATGTGGATTTTAGATACCATGTTTGTCAAACAGAGGCTGGCAGTTTAATCCCCTTCTCCAGTGTCAGTATTAAAAAGCTGATAACGAAAGTATAACATTCACGTAATGGATGGTTTGGATTATGGTAGTATCTGGATTTGTTTTCAAGAATGATCTATACATTGCAATATTCTAACTTAAGCACCTTGTAATTTCCTTGATGAGGGTGGAGGAAGAGACAATGTGTCTGTTACAACACGTAGCGCAGTTCTGGAAAACGTGAATAAGAGGTAAAACGAAATTACAGCAACAAAATTTACAGTTTTTACCATGCTTAATGCCTGAAAGAGAAACTCTTTGAAGAACTCTTCTTATTTTTAGAAGAATCCTTCATTTTCTCTGATTTTTCTTGATTTCAACAAAACTGTAAGTGTTTCAGAATGTCCTGAAATTAGATCTAAGCACTTCCAAAGATATCTTTGAGAAACTTGCAGACTATGAAGATGAAACTACTGTGTTAATTTTAGGTCTCGTTACACTTGGTGCTGTTTAGCTGGGTTATAACTTTTTATTTATTAAACCTTTCAAAGATGTAATAGCTATGAAAGCCAGGTCTGCATGTCACACTGGAACTGTCTAAACTTGTAATATTTTTTTAAATAGCTTTGGGATGGCCTATGACTTCATTGACTCGGTTGGAAACGATGTGGATGTCGTGTCTGATTCAGAGGTACGGACACATCCTAAATTCTCTCATTCACATTCTTACATTGCATAAACTTTTATTTTAAGATACTGTCACGGCTTCTGGCGTCTTTGTGTCCTCTGGGGAAAAGGAAAGATCCCTTAATGAGTCACAGATCGCCGAATAAGGGAGCTGTGATCACTCAATAAGAAATATTAAAAATCATATTTCCTCTGGAATTCTATAAATAATCTTCAGCTAAAGTGTGCGGTTCTGTGAATGCAGCACATCAGTCCTGCAAGGCTGTTGTCTTGTGTGTTTGCAATCAGCTATTTTGATGCAAACTGTTACTCTCAAGATGTTTTTTTCCTGTTTTTATCTAGAAGAGAGAGCTCCCCTCCAACTTCTCCTTTCCTTTGATTTTTGTCAGCTTGTCAGCTCTGGTAATACCTGTAGAATTCAGAAGAGATGTGACTCTCATGTGCTGTGTTAATATTTGTCAGATTTGCATTCAGGTTTAGATCTCTGTCTGGATTGCTCTGGACACCTGACAGAATATTGGTATTCCTGCTGTGAAAATAAAGGTTTAAAATCCAAACCATCCACTCGGCACATTTTTGTCGTTTTTATTGGTACCTGGTTAAGATGATCCAATCAGAGAATGTGTTCAAGCCACGTGTGGGGTCTCTGCTGATCTCTTTGTTGCTGTCATTCACGTTGGGAGTGATGGAGTTGTGTCCCCAAGTCACTGTTACATGTGATGGGGCTTTAATTTCCTGAGAATTGCCTCCAATGCAGCGTAATTATATTGAATATTCTCTCTCTTCGCTTCTCTTCTGCAAGAACATCAAAAAACTCCTGAAGATCCCGTACAGCAAGTCCCACGTGAGCATGGCCGTGCACAGAATTGGGAGGACGCTCCTGTTGGATGAGCTGGACATCCAGGAACTCTTCATGAGATCCTCTCAGGTGAACCACTCAGTTCTTGTTAAAAATGCGTTATTTCAGGAATAGAGCAGCAGGAAAATGTCTGGAAATTCCTGAGTGGGTGCCAAAGGGGCTCTGTTCTGCAGCAGTTCACCCACAAACTACATCTGGTGTTTATGGTGTTGTAGGGTTAATATTCTGTGTCTCACTTCTGTTTAATTACGTCAGTATTGCTATACCATTTGATTTTATTATCAATGTGTATTTCTTACTATGTAGCCTCTTAGATACCTGATTTCCTAATTAAGTCAATTTTTCAGTAAGAACATAACATTCCTAGGAGCTGTATTTTCAATAAATGACCAATTCAGGGCTGCAGCTCTGAAGTTATTTTCTGGGTTTCTTGTTGTGGATGAGTATTTTAAGTTTATAAGGCACTTGGTTTAATTTCAAGTGTTTCTTGATACTAATTTCATATTTTTCTGTTGCCCAGACAGGGGACTGGACGTGGCTGAAAGAGTTTTATCAAAGGCTGATTGATCAGAAGTGGCAAAGGAAAAAGAAGAGTAAAGAGCATTGGTACCAGAAGGCAATACTTTCTAAATTTTTGTATTACAGGTAACCTTTTGTCTGCGTGAAACTTCAGTTCTGCAACACTTACTTCTGCCTGGTTTTTGGTCTCAAAGTAAATGTTAAAATTCCATTTTGGTCTGTCTTACTTGCTGCTTTCTCCTGATACAGAGGGAATTGAGGGGTGAGGTCAGGAAATAACATTAAATGCTCCCACAGAAATTGAAGTATTTTACTTTAAAATCGAAATACTAAAGAATAAAACAAACAGCATGACTTAATAAACTGCATCTCAGCCAAGCCGTTTGTTGACAGGGTTGCACCAAACATAACAACTCTAAAAATGGATCTGTTTGCATCTTGTCAGCTGAACTTGTACATGTTTCCTTGCCAGCATTAACGGCGATGGAGCTGCTCAGCCCGTTCCTTCCACTTCCGAGCAGCACCAGGAGGGCCCTGTTGCAGGTGAGGGTGATGAGGCAGGAAGGGCCTCCTGGCCAGCTCCTTTTGAAATGCCCTCCTCGCTGTCTGAAGACCCAGGTGCCTCTAACCAGGTTGGTGGAGAATGTTTTACGTGGCGCCACAGTGCTTGTAGAGACACGGGTGTTGAGAGGTTCTCCCTCTGCTGAAAGAGCTGAGGCGTGGGGAGAACTTGGCAGGAGGTGCAGTTCCAGCTTTTGCAGTGGTTCAGAGCCCCAGATTTCAGATATTTGTTCTGTCACTGGAAAGTTAAATTGTTATTTATCCCAGCATCCTTGAGAAACAAAGCCTTTGGCTAAGAGTGGTCATCAGTGCCTTTACCTAAAAGCAGCAAAATCCCGATATTCAGAACATATGTTTGGAAGCTTGAGCTTCTGGCCTTTCTTTTTAAATCTGCCATTAAAATCCCATCTTTTGGTGGTCGTGAATTTATTAGGTGAAGAGGAAAATTAAAATTTCCGAAAAGGGAAAACATTTAAGCAACACTTAAAAATAGTTGCCATGAGATTACACAAGTGAAAGGGGAGATGTTTACAGCAATTATGCAACAAACTATGATTAGTATCAGGCCCTAATTCCGGGCTTCTGTTGTGGCTGAACTTATTTATGAACCCTGTTAATTCCTGTGGGTTTTGTGAGTAATACAAAAGAGGAATTGATTAAGTTTTGGAGAGGTTGAAAGATCTGTTGTCTTCAGTCTGAGTTAATGTAATAACGATGCTGCAGTTGTGCTTGCAGAGTATTACAAACTGATCTGCTGAATTTAGGGAGCTTCTAACCTACGTGATCCATAAAACTGTAACCGCATGTGTGGTGCGAAGGGGAGAAGCACTTCAGTGCTGGAAAGCTTTTAGAAAAAGGACTCCTCCTCTCCTCCACCCTCTTGAGGAACCGTTGCCCAATTCAGCAGACTGTTTATCATAAAGAGGCTGCTGTGCGCTGGTACGGTGCCATTTTCTTCAGTTCATAAATAAACCAGCGGGATAGAGGTTTTGCTTCTGGACACTGCTAATCAGGTGTTGAGCCTGGGTTAATAAGGAGCTCCTATAAATACTTTCTGGTTTCTTCCCAGAGCCTCTGAGAATATGACAAAGTACAACATTTTGGCACTAACTCTAGAAAAGAAGCATTCCAGTCACTGACTAGAGGCTTTTTGTAGTTTAATGCGTATTTATTTAAGATGTTGGAGGTAAAGGTTTTTCCCTCATGTACTTTTGTTGTTCGTATCTCTTTTAATGGCCTGACTTGACCTCAGCAGCAGAATCACTCCTTATCCTTGTGCTTTCCACAGGGAAATGTGCCTCTTGAACCCTCATATCTAGTGGGGCACGTGGCCTCAGCGCCCAAAGAACAAAACCTGACTCCTTTGTTCAATGACGGGGAGAACAGTCAGGTATGCTTGATGTGAGAGCTGAACCCCCAGTTAAACCAGCACCTCCAGACTGGGCCTGGACTGGAACCAGGGGAAGCCTCAGTGCCCTGTAGCCGTAGCTTTTGTGGCATCTGCAGTTTTGAGTTCCCGTGAACGCGCAGCCGCCTCCGGCACGTGCTGGCTTTGATTTGCTGCTTTGGCTTCTTGCTGTCCCGTAATTCCACAGAATGTCACAGAAAATGAGTGTTACACCGCTGCTCACAGCCCAATTCTGTTTTCTCTTCATGAAGGGACTCAAAAACGACTTTGTTCGTAATATCCTGTGGACCTTTGAAGATATCCACATGTTGGTGGGATCAAACATGCCGATATTTGGAGGTGGGAGGTACCCTGCTGTGAGCCTGCGTCTCAGGTGAGCCTGGGAGTTTATGGGATGTTATTTATACCAGCCTGGACTGATTTCCTGTTCTGTTTCCTATCTGCGTTTTTTGCTGTTTTTATAAAAGAGGGCAGTAATATTCCTACTCTGGGGATTCTGAATATCAATAACTGCTTATTGGGCATACTTAAAATGTTACTGAGCAGTGAGACAGAACCATCCCAGTCCCAATTTCGTGTTAATCCCTTCATTACCATCTTCCTGTTCCTGCCTCTCCATAGGCAAAGAACGAACAAAAACTTGAAGCTCTCTTGGTGTATTTGTCACCTTTTTAAGACACATCTACTGATAAACAGCACCTTGCTCTGCAAGGAGTTTTGGAAGGGCTGGGAGAAGGTTTGTGCTATAATTAGTTGCAGCTAAAAATGCTTTTCCTTTGGAACTTCTGAAGTACTAATTATCGTGGTAAAAGTGTGACATCTGAAGCGTGTTAAAGGTGGGCAAGAATTCCAGACTGCTGCTGGAATGTGAGCATATTCCACTGGAGAGATCAGCTCATCTGTTCCGATATAACTCATAAGAATTCACAAATAATTGTTTTGGTGTCCATCTGCTCTCAGGTGACTTAAACCTCAATCCCATCAGTAAACATCCATAGTATATCCTGGAGGGGTAAACAAAGATTTAACTAACCCCGGGAATGTTTGGTTTTAGGGATAACAACAAGCCAATAAACGTGCTAACAGGAATTGACTATTGGTTGGACAACTTAATATGCAACGTACCAGAGCTTGTGATGTGCTTTCACGTCAATGGGATTGTTCAGGTGAGTCTGGCTCTTTGCACTGTGCCTTAAAAATCAAAATTCATTCTTCCCCTTCTGAAATTGCCTCGGCTCTAACAGATCCTTCGTACTGTTCTGAGGAAAGGATGACAGAAATCCTGCGTTGCAGAATGTGAAGCATCTTAGACAGCTTGCAGCAGTCATCTAAAAATAGCGTGTTCTTTCTTCCCGTCCCTTTCATGCAGGCAAGATTCCTGCTTCCCCTGATGTTCGAGTGAAGGCAAAAATAAAAAATGCAACAGCAGAAATCAGTTTCTTACACCGTGAAATGTGTAGTGTTCCCTTGGCGAGACAGCTGCAAGCTTTTGAACGTTTGTGCTGTTTTACTGCAGACACTCTGTGCTTCTGTTCTACCTGGCAGCCTGCAGTTGCTTCCTAGGCTGAGTAGGTTTCATTGAAGTAAAGGATGTTGTGCCTTCTCTCCTTATTCTTCATCATCTTTTGTTCTCCATTCACCATGTTTGTGACAGAAACAGATCCTTCTTAAAGCTTTGATTGAGTATTGTAGTCAAGATGTGCTTGCTTAAAGTAAATCATAGAAATTAACTCCATTTATCACAATAGCAGCCTTTGTTTCTTTTAGCTGCTGATGGAGACGCTCATATATTAATTTTGGGGGTGTAAATGTCACAAAACCCTCCTAAGCTTGAGTTTTAATTCTTGTTCTTTGCAGAAATATGAAATGATCAAGACTGAAGATATTCCCAATTTGGAAAACTCTAATTTTTCTACCAAAGTGATAAAAGATATTGCTCAAAATATCTTATCTTTTCTGAAATCAAACTGCACCAAAGAAGGACACACCTATTGGCTGTTTAAAGGTGAGGAGGTTTAGATTAATTTGAACAGATTGATGGTCATGGGATGCTGGTTAATGAAGGATTTTCCTTTTCAGCAAGTGGCAGTGATATCGTAAAGCTCTACGACCTCACCACGCTTTGTGAAGAGACTGAAGACAAATACCAAAACCCTTTCACAATGCCAGTGGCAATTCTGCTGTACAAGTGAGTTTTTATCATTTTTATTGCAATACTTAGTTCTTGGTGCAGTTCTGTTCAGAACCAAAACCATGATCAAATGGCAATCATACACAAACTTCCTAAATCTCAGCCCCACTAGATCAAAATAAACTTTCCCCTTTTCACCGTTTCTCCATGTACATTTTCTTTCTGATAAAGTCTTGTAGACCCATCATAGGGTTTGGAAGATCTACAGTTGTAGAATATTGCTTCAAGTTTTTTTTTCTTCTAGCACAAGGAGATTATTTCACTGTTTTGTTCAACTTTCCATTAGAGTTGCTTGCAATATGATGCTGAAGAAAAACCAGAACAAGAAACACTATGGCACAATCAGGACGCTGCTCCTGAATTGTCTGAAGTTGCTGGACAATGGCAGACATCCTCAGGTAAGAGTTCAATGTTTCCTTGCACTTTTGTGTAAATACAACACAAACACTGCAATCATAATAAACCTGGTAATAAACAGCGTGCTACTTCTTCCTCACAAGGGAGAGAATTCAAGTTTACTTATTAACTTAAAAATTGATTTTTTTAAGAATCCTCATGTTATTTTTTAATTAGTATTTTTTGCTGCCCCTCATTGCTGCACAAATTTTCTGTCCTGCTCTGAAAAGGAACTTGTCATTACATTCACTCTGTTGTTCTTTATGCCGGAGAGTCCTCTGGGAGCAGGTCCTGGATAAAAAGTGTAAAATTTGAATATATGAGCATTTTTACTCTGAAAGGAACATTTTTATTCTGAGGATGCCTGAAAACTGGGACAGGCCAACCAGAGAAGTTGGTCTCCATCCTTTCAGATACCCAAAGCCCAACTGGAACACGGTTCTGAGCAACCTTCTTGGATAAGTGGGTTGGGCTGGAGAGTCTCTAAATGATGGAGATTGAAGCTGTTTTCAACTGCAAATGAATCCCAAAAATCTGAATCATATTTAGAGTGGATTACAAGAGGAGACATGGCACACATTAAACCAACAAGAATTCCTTCCAAAGTTGTGAAAGGTTTTCAAAATCCCAGTAGAACCTCTCAATTTTTTTTTTGCATAAGATCCTTGTGTTGTCTCCTGTGATCTGCGAGCTGTTAGAACAGGCAGTACTTGTTCTTTACCAATTGGTTTTTATTCCCTTCTAAATTTGATCAGCTTGGATCCTTCTCCCTTCCAGGGAACTTTATCAGGCTGTATTTACAGGTTATCAAACACCTCTCTGCATATCCTCTGTACTCATTCTGAGACAATTTATTTTGTTCTTGCCTCTCAAAAAAACCCTGAGAATGAATCACTTTTTTCTCTTCTTTGCAAAGATCATTGCTTCAGCAAACTACATGCTATCAGAGCTTTTTCAGCTGGATGAACCTAAAAAAGAGGACAGCGCAGAGTTCCCTATAAATGGGAATTCTGATGAAAGTTACAGCGAGGAAGAGGAAGAGATGCCAGACAGCGATGAGAACGGTTCTTACAGCAACAGCTCTGATCCCCCCGACGACAACAAAGCCGTGGCAATAATCAAATCTGTCGGGGAGTTGTCAGTCCCAGAAAAGTACAAGTCTGTGCATCGAATACGTGTGAGTGACACTGGGGGGTGTTTAAGGGTTTTCCTGGGTGATTCAGTTCGTGGGACAAAGGTGGCTAGTGAAATGCAGTTCCCTGGTAGTTTGGCCTTCAGTTGGCACAGAAACTGTTCATGGGCTGCTCATAACGTCTGAGCTGTTTGAGTTTTATGGTAGAGCAGGCTTCATGTAGAATTTTCCTTACCATATTCCACTTTGTCTTGATGTTGCCTCTCATTGGCACCTTCCGGCCTTCATTTTTACCTTCATTTCCATATTTCCTGTGCTGACCGTTCTTCCCTTGCCTCCCTGGTGCCCCCCCGAAGCCCAGCTGTGCATTCCCTGTCTGCCACGGCACCGAGGAGCGCTGCAGGCTGGTGCTCAACCACGTCCTGGAGGTGAGTGCAGTGCCAGCTTCCTAAAGATACTCACCTCCCACCCGGTTCCTCATTTCCTCTGTGTTTGCTAAATATTGCTCTCAAGGTGAATGAAACGATCTCTTCCCGTTGCAGGGCTTGAAGTCTGTCGACAGCAGTGTTAAGAAAGAGGGTGACCTTCCTGCAGCTGACCCCAGCACTCCAATCCCATTGAAATACGAGGATGAATCCACCAGTGGTGGTCCCGAGTCTCTGGAGAAGCAGATGGCCTTGTTCCTAGACAAAAGTGAGTTGTATTGTTGTGCAAATAAGACCTTTCCAGTGCCAACACACGCTGCTGCTACTTTATTTTATTGTCAAAACAGTGCGTTTAAATCTCTAATTACACCCTTGCCTAAGGAAAAGCGCGCTGAAAATTGGAGAACAGTCTGTTCCTTTTTAAATATGAAAAGAGAAGCTCGTTCGAGTTATTTGCATAGCAAAGAATCTTTTATTAGTCAACACATGATTTTAGTGGACCCTGTTTAGATGTGGCTTTCAGATGACTTCCATAAGGGCTTGGTATTTTGAGGTTTGGTGTGTGGAGTGCCGTAAGTTTTGTGGGTTGTTTTAAAAATAGGCTTTAATTTCTTTGTGTGTGCGTGTGTGTGTGACCTGGATGTTTTCAGGAAGAATTTCTCCCTCCTGGCAGGTTTTGCTCCTCCATTATGCTTGGTGCTTGAATTGCATATAAAACGTTAACTAGGATTCTCTTTTCTTTCTTCTACCTCTACAACTGTGAAAGGAAGCAGCAAATAAAAGATGTTTTATTTGCTTAAATGCTCAAACTCCAGAAGTTTCAGACTACAGTCTCTCTGTTTTATTTTGCTCTGGAATGACATACAAAGTTCCAGGGAAGACTTTTCTTCTAGTAGAGTTCTCTGCAGGGCAGGGAGCCCTGTAAGCATAGCTCAGAAAGAAATTTGTCTTGCCTACTTTTACAATTCTTTATTCTTTCCTTTCTCCTCCCTTCTCCCTTTGAAAAACCTCTGAATAAGAAGCCAGTTCAGTTTTGGGTTGTTCACGCTCACCCAGATTCCTGGATCTGTGCTTGAGTCCATCCCTGAAGCAGCAGGGCTACTTGTTCACTTTTGTTTTCCAGTCTGTGGGTTTGTTTTCTGTGATGTGAATGATGTATTTTCTCTGCCACATGGATATATTTGCATACATATGGAAAGGAGAAGTGCTCTAAATTCTGGGATTTCTAACTTAGGGAACTGCCCCTGAACAGTGTGTGGACACAGTGCACGTGCAGTGTGTGTGTGTAGGGAAGAAGGTGGGGTGTTTGAGATTTGTCCCAGTAGAACATGCAGTGCTTAGGAATTTATTTACTGGATTTTTCTAATTTTATACTTACATATTATTACGAGATGGTGGATTTACAAGTCAAGCCTTGTAGGTCCACATTAGCAAGAGACTCATTCCTGTGTGCAAATGCTGTCAGGGCAAAACTCTGCCCTTTGGTGGGCACAGGCCTTAAACCAGGAACAGTGACCTGCTCCTTCTGGTTCCATAACCACCAAGGAAAAGCTTCACAGTGACCTGCTCCTTCTGGTTCCATAACCACCGAGGAAAAGCTTCACAGTGACCTGCTCCTTCTGGTTCCATAACCACCAAGGAAAAGCTTCACAATCTCACGCAGAGGATATCTTGAAATGAGTGTGAGAAAGTCCTTGGCTTTCCTTGTGGGAAGGATCAGATTATCCAGGCTCTTGTGTGCTGGAGGCGAAACCCGCAAATGGAGGCTTTCTCACGGAGACTGTTCATCCAGGAACTGAGCATTTATCCGCAGGATTTGGTGGAGAATGTGACAAACTCTGCCTGTGGCTTTCTTGTTCTTTTCTGCTGCTCCCTCGGGGAGTAGTGTTGGCCTCTGCCCCTGTGTTTCCCAAGCTGTCTGAGGTCAGAGGGGTCACCTGCCCTGTCGCTGTCCCACTGGATTGCAGCCTGCTGCTGTCAGGTGCCGTGCGTGGAGCAGTGCCATGGGTTGGGTCTGTTGTGCAGCTGATGGATGGAGAGGCAGAGGAGCTGGCAGAGCTCTGCCAGGCAGGGCTGTAATCAGGCAGTTCCCATTCCATCCGTGCTGATGGAGTCGCGTCCAGCCTCTGGCACGTGTTAGAGGGGAGATTCACTGACGAGTTCTGTTCCTCTCACAGTGGGCTCCTTCCAGAAGGGGAAGCATTCCAGCCAGTCAGGAATGATTCCTGGGTCGTGGCAATATAAAATGAAACTCCAGCTCATCCTGAAATCCTCGCGAGCCTACTACGTCCTGTCCGACGCCGCTATGATCCTGCAGAAATACGGGCGGGCGCTGCGCTACATCAAGCTGGCCTTGCAGTGCCATGGTGAGTTCCCCGAGTGGCTCTGTCACCTGTGCCGCTGCCTGGAGAGAGCTGTCCCCACACCAGTGCTGCTGTGTGTGATTTCTCCCAGCGACAAGTCTGACAGGCTTGTGTGTAACTGAACAAGTGTTCAGGACACAGGTCTGCGGTGAGGATAATTTTTGTCACTGATCCATAGGGAGATGATCCCATTTTGACAGATTGGGAACTTGAGGGCACATTTGGAGCTCCAGAGCAGTTGAATTTGGGAGAGTCTGCCCTGGTGCCAAGGCCAAGAGAATGTTCTGTGCTCCAGGTGATGCTGCTGCAAGCTGGTGTTTTGGCCCTGGTGGTTCCCATCTCATTTAAATATATCCTGGACTCTTAGAAATACTAAACATTTTCATCAGCTGAATTGGATGCTCCTCTAAAATGGGATACATCTTGAAATGTTACTGAGGAAAAAGGGAAGAAGTGAAATCAGGCTGTTGAGACTAGTGCTGCCATAATGAGAGTAACTAATTGGGAAATGCCAGTAGCTTAGTGCTAAAGTGCTGCTGTTCCCCTGCCACAAGGGAAGGGAAGGCTCCTGTTGAGGGCAGGGGGAGGTTTATAAAGCAAATTCGCTTGATCTTAGCACAAAGCATCAATAGATCTCTCCACAACTCAGAGCACTCAGCAGCTTTCAGTCTTTTATACACTCGAGAATCAACTTCAAACTCCACCTTCTGGAAATTAACTTGTCAGGCTGCATCTCACTCGAGTTAATCTGCAGAAAGTCAGTTTTCCTTCAGTCAAATCTGAGATTAGCATTTATAATTGCTCATCTTGGACAACACAGGGGCTGTTTTTAAACCCTCAGCTGTGTAGAGCAGCTGTGACTTTAAGACAGGTTATTTCTTCTGAGGAGAACATGTGTTGTCACACTTATTCTCTGTGTGCAGACAGGCAACATAAAACCCAATTATCTTGTCAGTCTGTGCCAAGCCTTTTGATGTGTAATTCTTTTCCTTCCCCTCCCTCACGGATGTTTTTTTCCCCACCAGATACCTACTGCTGTCTGTGTGGCAGCATGCTCCCCGAGGTGCTGCTGTTCCTGTGCCAGTGCTTAACCCTCTGTGGAGACATCCAGCTGATGCTGGCTCAGAATGCAAACAACAGAGCCGCCTACCTTGAGGAATATAATTACCAGACCAAAGAAGATCAGGAGATTCTGCACAGCCTCCACAGGGAATCCAGGTGCCAAGGTATGATCCTGACACGGGAGAGCTGCCACACGCTGGGTGTGTGACAGACAGAAATAATTCCATTGGGTTTCCTCAAAACCGTGCCCCAGGAGGACTTGTGGCTCAGGGTTTATTGCACTGCACTTGTGTTTGCTTCGGAGAAAGCTCATCCTGCCTGTCACACAGAAGGGGATTGTCAAGGTATTGTCTGACATGGCCTGAAGCTGTGAAACAACTAAAGGCAGCGACCGTTTCAGTAATAAATAAAATCTACCTGACATGAGTCATGTACTTTCTCTGGGCATTTTTCCCTAGACTTAAATTAGAGAAACACTGTTTGACATGAAGGCTTTGCATTTTGTTTTCCAGTGTTTGCCTGGGCTACAGATCTATCCACAGACCTGGAATACCAGCTTTCTGTCAGCTGCAAATGCTATGAAGCAGCTTACGAAATCCTCCTCTTCAGTAACTTAAAAAGCCAAAACCCAGAGCAGCACATCCAGGTGCTCAAGAGGATGGGCAATATCAGGAATGAGATTGGAGTGTTCTACATGAACCAGGCAGCTGCAGTGCAGACTGAGAGAGTGGGCAAGTATCCATTTTCCATTCCTGACCATCTCGTGGAGCTACGGCAGTCATCAAGTTCACTAATTGCATGAAAGATCTATTTCTCATTATAAAGAGGTATTTCTCATTATAAAGAGGACATTTCAATGACTTTGTAGTTTTTTAATGCCCACTGTAATTATTTGTTTGCAGTAGGTCACTGTGGTTTGTACACTGCAGTTAAATGAGCCTAAACTGAACAACTGAATATATAGTTTGGAGAAATGTGTTTTAAACAAAGAATGCTCCCAAAAAATTCATCAGGGAAACTTCAAACTCTGTTGTGAAAGGGAGGGCAAGTTGCATTCTTGATGTGCTGGGTTTAGCAGCAGCTTAATTTAAACACAAGAACAGCTTCAGTAAAATCAGGCTGTGAATTTTTTGGTAAATAAATCCTTGGAAGCTTTCCTTCTGGTTTATTTTTGTTGGGGTTTTTTTGAGGAACTGGAGGTGCCGAAGCTGCTTTGGAGGATGAGGTGTTCAGTGGGGTTTTGTTTTTGAAAGCGAACCCAATGCTGTCTTGTCTAGGAGTAAGAGTTGATATATAAACTAGAACAAATGAGATGCTGCTAGTCCAGTGTCAACAGCTTCAATTTTCCAAATACCAGCTGTTTCCTGTGACCTTTGTCCAAGTAATTCTTGAAGGATTTTGACTTGGTCTTTCAATTCTCTTTGGAATTGTCATCATTGTCATCACTGTCATCATCTCTGGGTTTTTGCAGAAGTCATTTAGTTGAAATCAAAGCTTAAAATACCGAATTTTACCTGTCTGTA
>VYZT01040223.1:4683-49389 GCA_013400735.1 Pomatostomus ruficeps
CACTAGTAATTACTTGGTTTAAGTGAATGGTTCTTAGTGCCATTTCATTTCTCTTGTAGCAGGCCATGGACACACCTCTCTCTTCAGTGGCAGTAATTTCTTTATCTACTGCTATTTTTCAAAATTCTGACTTGACTATGATGAATAGGAGATGTCAGATGAATAGGAGGAGTTCCAGGAGCAACAAAGTTTGCTTCTGGAAAAGCAGAGACATACTGCAGGCTTTGCCTAAGGAAATCTAAACTAGTTTTAAAATGAAAAGCCATTAGACTGAAATGGATGGGTGAACAGTGATTAGCAAATATCCGTACTTAGTATTGTTTATGCTGTAAGACCCCTTTTTATTTGATCAGTGAGTAGTAGAAGGAAAGAAAATTTTGATTTTCTAATGTTATTGTTCTCATTGCAATTTTCAGTTTTACAATTTTTAATAATAATAGAAAATTCATCCTTTCATTGCCTTTATCCCTTTATAATTGATGAAGTCCTGTTTTTGTTTTGTTTTGCTCTTGTCTAGAAATGCTTTACTCATGTAATTTTTTCTGTTCAAAAAATGTCTACCTGACAAGATCAGATTGTTGCATAGCTGTGATACTCAGGTGTGCAATTCGAGCTGTTCTGGGAGTGGCAGCTAAAAGGAGTTTGAACAACAATGCTTGCTAAAGACAGTCGAGTCCTCGTGGCTATGAGAAAACCAGGTGAGAAATCCCAAATGCAAGTAAACCATTCACAACTTTCAATGAAGTGTGTGAATGGGGTGGCTGAATTATCTTCCCTTCATTAACAGCTGCTCTTAATGGGCTCCTGAGCTACCTTAGATATGAACCACAGCCGTTGAAGAAACAGTCAGCAAAGCCTACTTGTCTAATGCAAACAGAAGCAATCCGGTTCCAGGAGGGTGTTAAATAGGGATGGAAATGGTATCAGCTGTTGCTGGTAAGAAATCAAGGACTGGGAAATTCAGTAAGAAGCCATTTTCCTATAACATGCAACTGCATGTTGATCTACCCTCTTGAAAATAATGAAGTTACAGTAAGCTCAAATTAATACAAATAAGAAAGAATCAAAGACTATTGACTTTTGAAAAAGACTTTCCTTCCTGTACAATATCAGTAGTAGTGTACAACTTTTCCCAATAGAAGACTAGTTTTGGTTTACTGAATCCTGCTTGCACCTTTAAAAGAAAATATGATTTCTTGGGTCTGAAGAGAGTTTGCATGGATAGCATGATTCATCAAATCTGCCAAGATATTAACCTTCTCATTTACATTCATGGGAAAGTAAAAATCAACCAAAAAAAGAGATTTTTGGTTACTTCTCTCCCCCATCAAAGTCTGATAATGTAATATGCTCCTTCAGCTGCAGAACTGTAGTAACTAGACAACAGTATCACAAATATTACAGTGAAAGGGAGGGAATGGCAACAACCATTTCTTCCTGTTGTGCCTGCCCCTGTTCTCAGCTTTGGTCTCTAACACTGCAAAATCTACCATCAATGACCTACTGAGAGGCAAGAGATCCATTCCAGATACAAGAATCAGTAGAAAGCTTCATCCCAGTGAGATCAAATTATGAAGGGTCATCAAGATATTAAGTGTGTGCCAGGAATATGGTCCCTGGACCACCACACACACCTCTTTCTATTTCAGGGCATTTTCTTGCTGCCCCAAGTAAAGTTTCACTGTGTTTTTCTTTTGCCCTGTGTTTGTCATATCTCTGTTTTTCATCTCAGGTTTTTCCAATTTTCTTCACTACCCACACTGCTTATACTGTGCCTTCCCTTAATACCTGAAAACCAGGTTTCTGATTTTCTCTCATTTGTATCTCCTCTCATTCTTAGAAGTTTTGTAAAGGAGCATCCTGTAGCTACATCTTGACAGCAAAAGCCAGGGTCATTCCTGCTAAGAACTACCCCTAAAACCTGGGATGTGTGAAAGAGAGAAGAATTATATTCACAGTTAGTCCCATATATTTAGGCCGACAAAACCTGAAATACCAGCAAAGCCTTGCCAGCTCTTACTATACCGTATAGTTATTTAACTGTTAGATAATGACACTGTGATCATTTCTGCATCTTTCTCTTATGGAGATATCTCACTATTCACAGGCTGTTCAGTGTATGAGAAGATGCAAGAGAAGAATAAGCTTACACCTCAATTTCCTTAATAGAGAGGAACATGCAGTGTTCTCTTTTCCTGGGATCTCTTGAAGAAGTTTCATAGACACTTCTCACTGACAAATCCTCTTCATACTACAGTTAGTAATAACCCTTTCAGTGAAACAAGAATTTGTCAGAAAATATTGATTTCTTGATGCAGAACATCAGTTGGCTTATTTTTCTTTGGCACTGAAAGTCCTGGGAGTCTAATCTCCTCTACACTCTGGGGATCATGAAGTGTTAGTGTAGGTTTCATGGGTCTGTGGCTCCTGGACAGCCTGCACTTGGGGTCTACCCTGAGGACAGGTTTTGATGCCCACAGAGATTGCCCAGAGGAATTGTTGTTCCTGTCAATTCTGATTATTAATTTGTTAGAAGAGTACTGATAGCTACTGAGCTTTAAATTCCATGAGCAGCTGCAAGGCACCTGGGGCACTTTCCTTCCAGCTTCAGGTTCTGGGAATACAAGTAACTGAATAGAGTGTCAGACCTTTTCCAGCCAGATGGAAACAAGAGTAGGCAAACTCTGCTCTTCAGGGAACTTGACAATTCCTTGTCCTTCACACCTGCTTCAGAACAGACTGTGTTTTAGTAGACATGGTCTGGGTAGCAACATTTTGAAATTAACTCATTCTCTATTATGCTAAATCTCACTTATTTCTTCATATAGTACTGCACCAGAATAACAAGTTGTACTTAAATAGAGACCTATTGTAAACTGGAAGAGTTATGTGATATGAGTTGGGGGATTAACATTTGGAATGAATATAACAGAAGTTAATTTTCCAAATATTACTGTTCCTATTGATCAGTGTAATTTTGTTTACTTTTGTGTGTATTACAATCAATAATGGGAAAACTTTGTTTTCCACTATATCCAGTGGAATAATATTGGAACACTTTGATTCTTTATCAATTATATTTGCCAAAAATGAACTCAGTACAGAGCAATCAGCTTCAGACCAAGTTATCCCACAATTTTTACAAACAGCTGGTGAAAACTGAAATGGAATCTGGGTCCTACACAGGTATAAGTTTGTAATCAGAATCTGCCTTATTAATAGACAGATACCAAAAAGCTAACACTCATGGCAGGAAGAGAATAAAAACGAATTAATTTTGTTTTCAAATATTTTTTAGGGCAAATCAAGAGAATGATTACTTTATATATGTTGATCATTTCCATCTTTGTAATTTATAGTTAAATACTACATGAATTGCTTTTTAAGGCAAATTCAAAGGTAACCACAAGAGAAAAGCCTTAATTTCTAGATACATTTATGATCCCAGGCAAAAGATTGCCAAATGCTATGAGTAAAAATACTGCTGTCTGCCTTCACAGAGTCCCTGGTGCAGAATAGCCATTTGCTTTCCTGCCATGAGCTATCAATCTGCTTTCAAATGTATTTTCTATAAAAAGTGATTTAATGGTCATGATGGAATGTATGTGTGTGTGTATATATATATAGTACAAAATTAAGTGCAATAAAGTTTTCTGAGGAAAAGGCATAACAATAAAGTCTGTTTTTTCTTTCGAATGGAATCTTTCAGTTTCTGCTAAAACATTTCAAATATGCTAGATAACAATTTAGCTTCAAAAGGATAACATGTAGGAGGAAAAAGAAGTCCTACAAGTAAACAGATCTTTTTGCTAAGTGTGTCTTCCCCACTCCTCTGTGATATCTTTGGTGGGGTAGTCACTGTATTCAATTTCCTAAAGCAACACAATTTACAAAGACCCCCAAGAGGGAGAAGAATGACCAAGATTATATTAGGCTTTGTGTTTGATATATGGGAAGTTACTCAAAGCTGCAAGGAAGAACAACATGTAGAAGTGGCTTTGTTGTTGTAGCATTTGTTACATTGCCAAAATTTGAGTTTACTGAGGACTACAGTTCAGTTTGCAAACTAAAGCGGTGTCTTATTTGATCTAAAATAGGATCATACTCTCGTCAGTTCAAAAGAAAATACAAGTCATTTTTACATAACTATGAAAATGCAAAGAGATTTTAGCTTTTCAAATAGTGCTTTTGAAAAGAAGTTTTCAACTGATACAGTTTTCTCAGTAGCAATTGATTAAGAACTTTTGAAGCAGTAGAAATCAAGCCTGTTGAAATCAATCACTCCTTGGCTGAAGATGCTTTAAGTTCAAATATACTTAAATTGTAGTTACTTCCAATTTAATACACTTTAAAATATCCGGGTGACCTTATGTTACAGAAACTAGCCAGGGAAAGACATAACTGTGAGGAACCACTCAGAAAATTCTGAAGTAATTCTTACCATGTTCTGGACAGTTTGTATGTAATCATTTTTTGGCTACTAAACCCCTCCCCTCTCCCCCAAACCAACAATGAAACAATCCTGGCAAGCATGTAACAGAAATTAGAATTACTTTAAAAAATAGGAAAAGGAAAAGAAAAAGAGAAATTACAATGTTACATAGAATATTTTGTTCACGATCTTTAACTTCAGTCCATATTCTTCTCACTTGATAAGAGTATCATTGAGATAGCTGAATTATGGCAATAGACCCCTTAACCCTACTTTTAACATTAAGAGGCATCTCCAGAAAGAAGTTGATTTTTATTTTGGGATATCCTGAGTTTCCCTATGGACTGCCTGTGTCTTTCCATTGATTAGGGAATGCTGAAGTGAGTATGGATCTAACTTGAGTGAGGTATATAATGTAAGGTTAAATTAAATTGTATCCAGCTCCAAAATATTGAAGTAGTAATTCAGAATGAAGCCTGACTGAGGAATCTGGGAAGCATGGTAAAAATTCTTGATCTAAAAAAAAGTTCAAAGCATTATATGGTTTAAGAGAAAAGTGAGAAAGAGTGTATATGCTAAATGCACGTGGTAAAATAACACAGGAAACAAGATGGGATCTTTTGTTCTTCCTATCAATAACAGGAACAAGGAAATATGAAATTGTAGGATAATAAACTCAAAACTCAAGAATGGGAAAATAAAATCACTCAGTCCATAACTACAATCATAATAATTAGAGATAGGAGCAGCAAAGAGCTTAGTCAATTCTTGTGGGCATGAGTCGCATTATTTCAAGTAAATAATAAAATCACTGAATGCTCTGGTCTGTAAATATAAATCCTGTCCTTTTATTTTTGTTTTACAACTCTCTAGGCTTTAATGTTTCCTAATTTTATTAAAAATGTCTCTTGCTTATATAAAGCCTAATCATTGAAAATATTGTCTAGACTCAACCCCTGCTGATGATTTTAATTTTTTAAATCTGTATTGCTCATACACTACTGCTTTCTATTTCAGAAACTTTCTGACCTTTTAGAAACCTCTCCTATAATGAGAAACTGACACTGCTTAGCTTCTTTTTCCTTTGTTAGATTATTTTCTAGGTCATGAAGCTTCACATTAAGTGTGACTGATAAGCACCACTGCTAGAGCTAAATGAGATCTGAAGAGAAGAATATAAGAAAGGTCACCCCGATTCAAACCAGTCACCTAGTTCTCTTACAGTGGCAGGTACCTGTTGCTTAGTAAGGAGTTCAGGAACAGGATAAGTATGCCCCTGGTATTTCTTCTTGGAAGGAAACTGTGTGTTTATTCCTGGACTTTGTTTGAATGTTGTTTTCCAATTCCTATGACAATTTTGAGCAGCCTGCAGGTTTTGAAGGTGCTTTGGTAGTAGTTAACTGGGATTGACTTCCTTCTCCATAGCTTGTATTCTCTTATAGAGAATATTAAAAGAATTTCAGTTACTTACTTTGGCTGGAATACATTTGGGCCTCTTCCTCTTTGGTCTCTCCCAGCCTACAAATCATTATAAACATGCTTCCATTGATATAACAGAAAAGGTATAGTGCTCTATATTAATACCATCAGCTAAATAATGATAAACCTATTCATAGATAAAGAGAGCAAAATTTAATGTACCATAATTTATTACGTGAGAGAAAGAAAACACATTTGCTAAGAGAAAAATAAGAAACAGAGATGTTTACTAATATTTCTTGTAGATCTATCACCATTGATAATCCAGAGTATTCAATCTTCTCTAAAGACTATGTATACCAGAATAAAGAGATGGTATGACAAGCTATTTGATTCATCCTTTGATTTGGTGATCAGCCTATAGTAATCAAGGATGCAGTGCCCTTATGCACTATGTTTTACGACTAATAATTAATCCAAATTAATTAAATAGCACAGATTCTTTGACATAGAAGAGAGATGCGTTTTTATGTCACACCACTTACATTTTGATGTCTGCTTTTTAATGCCACTAAGGTTGTGTATAATGACTCTCCCAAAGTGACACAACACACACGTTGGGACATCATCGTTTTTCTTAGCAATTTGAGATCTCTGTGCAAGTAGGGCCAGAAAATCAAATTGTGTCCTCTGATCAACAAATATGTCATCCTTGACATTCAAGGAGATTCAGCTGAAGAGTGAGATTTTTAATATGTGGCAGGTGTTCACATCTGTATGGGACAACAGTTGATAGTGCATTAAGGATCCTGAGCTTGCTCGCTTGCTTGCTTTAGAGAGTTCTTGTTACCTCAACATGGCCATGGTTGGTTTCACCCCTGCTCTGACATGGAGGAGTGGGATAAAGATAATTGTTGCAAGGTCACTAGCACAGAGCATGATGATGCAAGGTGAGGCAAACTTTATGATGCAAGGTGATGCAAACTGATTTAGAATAAAACAAGATTTATTGCCTGACCTAATAGATGGACTGTCATAATTGTTGTACAAGTGAATAGGGAAGTAGAAGCTTGTGTGGTTTCTTTCAGATACAGAATACTGCACTGTTGAACTGGCATTCTCCCTATCTCTCTGCCTCTCTCAAACAGTTAAAAAGGAAAGTAAAACTGGATGCATAAAAATAGATTAAGGAAATTTTTAATTTGTTTAAGAGGAGAAAGAATTAAAGCACATGGAATATTGAGATCATAGTTTCAAAACTTTTAAAATTATTTTACTGAATCTCAATAAGGAACATGTTAGCTGTACTTCTCAGTGATTCCCCTTTTCACAGTAAAAGTTAAATGAAATTTAGAATAAGCGGAAGTAAAAGTGAAAAGTTTAATTATGCAGTGTTTCCTACCCTGTCTTAATATTAATATTAATATCAAGAACAGTAAATTTATCTGGATGTCTAAAATAATGTTTGATGCTTGCTTTGATAGACACCTAATAGCTCTAGGATTCAGAGAAGAAAAAATTAAAGGAAGATGTTTATGAGACAGGAGGCACAGGGAAAAGTAGAATTTTATTGATGCCCACGTGTGATCCTATTTTCCCACTCTTGCAGGGAATATGCTTAGGATATGTGACTATTTACCTCAACTTGATGTAGGAACACCACATTCTAGGTGTTCATCTTGTAAAGGTGCTAAGCTATTTTTTGTAGACTGCAAGGATCTGTGGAGACAACAACTATTGAAAAAGTAGAGAGAGAATCAGGCTGGAAGAAGGCCAAAAGAGGAATACCTCAACCTTACACTTTGCAGCCCATCTTGTTTAATATTTTCATCAGTGCTTTTGGCATCCACAACTGTTTGCTGATAATGCAAAGTTTGGAGTAGCCATCCATATAGAGGAAAACTGTATTGAAAGGACGTGGTGATACTGAGGACTCAGGTAGTGTTAACATAATGAAAAAAAGGATATACAGTAGCAATACAATAATCTGTTAGCTAGAAGTTCATTCATTGGAATCAATGGGAAAGAGCAGGACTTGGGCATATTGCTGGATTTCAGGGTGAGTATTATGATAAATTCTGGGATGTAGACATTGAAAACAAATACCATTCTCTTGTGCTTCAGGCCATATTTTTATGATGAGGAAGTATTGTTGCCAGCCTACAAAGCTTAGCAAAACTTCACTTGTGTGTGTCCTGGTTGGCTCTGTTCAAGAAGGATTAATTAAAACTTCTTTTCAAGTGTATGACTTCTTTTAAAGGGTAAAAAAGAACAGAAGAAGAAACAGTATTAAAAGACAATACTCACACAAGTATAAATAGGTTGTGAACTTTCTGATTAAGTTTAGTCTAGAAATTATATGAATATGTTTAACCAGCAGAAAATATTTGAGATAAGTTTTTTGAGACAATGTGTGGCAAATTGTCAGGGTTTGGGATACCTTTTGTTTAGCTCTTTGTGTTGGAATTTTTTCCCCATTCTAGCTGCTGGGGGGTGTATAATGGCGAGTGATTAGTTGCTTGATGAACCTTGATGGTGGATCATTAAGAAGGGACAAAGAGATGAATGCAGCTGGCTAGCCTTATCTGGACTCCCTGATAGCTGGGATGGTTTCCCCTCAGGGTGGGGCAGGGATACGGGGACTGGGACGGGATAAAGGAGCCAAGCACGGCTGGAGGGCACNCTTATTTGTTGTAGTTACCATTGTTGTTGTTTTGCCTGCCTCATTATATATATATATATAAAATATATTAGTAAAGGACTGTTATTCCTCTTTTCTCATACCATTGCCTGAAAAGCCCTTGATTTCAAACTGTTGCCGATTCGGAGGGAAGGGGGTTACATTCTCCTATTCTAAGGGAGGCTTCTGCCTTCTTTAGCAAATACCTGTCTTTGAAACCAGGACACAAATGTATGCAGGAAATATGCAATGTGGTGCCTGTAGTCCCAGGAGACTGGATTTAGTGACGTGGACAGTCCTCATGGTTTCATTTTTCTGTATCTCTCTCCAGTATCACCTGCATTTCCATGAATTTTTCTTCACATTTTAAGATGAGAGCACAGTCCATGAAGCTTGATGATGTCCTGAACCAAGATTAAGCTAATGAGGGCCTTTCAGAACAAGTACCTCTGACTTTAGTGTCACCTCACTTCAGCACTGCAGTGAGAAGAAATGGCTTATCAAAAGGTCCAGCAAGGAAATAAAAGGAAAACAGTAAGAATGTGCACTCAGGAGCCAAGTGATAGGATTGAATCTTTAGTCCCGGGAACAAAATTTCCATCAGCTCTCAAAACTAGATGCATGCCTGTGTCATCATATCAAACAGTGTCAACAAGCTGGTACAACAGTTAAAATTTTAAAAAATTTCCCAAATTATGTGTTTACTATGTGGATTCTTATTTTCATGTAGGAGATGAAATTAATACTCCTTCTCTGCAACTGTTCACCTTATTTTTCGGTATTTCCAATAGTGTGACTTTGTAGGAAACAGTAGTTTAAAATACATTAGTCTGACAAAGCCTGGATCCACTGCTTAATTTTATTTGCACAGCTTCATGAGAGTAATGATCTCATAATTTCCTTTCCTGTTTTCACTTTAAAGTTATCATGTTTTGATTCTAAATAGTATTCTTGAAAATTCACTAATAATATTCCTGATCAAGGCTTCCAGATGCCAAAAATTTGTCATAGCAGATTGATGTAGTTAATTACTAAATATAATAGTGTCAAATTAATTTGCATGTTTGGACAACATCCCTCTTCCTGTTTGTTTACTTACTCATTTAGTGACCTTAGTCAGTGAGTTTATGGCTGCTATTTTGGTAATGTGGAAGTGCATGCTATGTATACTCTGCACCTTGCGGCCTTTGGAACTTCAGTGAGATAAGCAGCAATCCAGTTCAGATTCCCTCAATTCAAAGTGGAATGCCCTTCAACTTCAAAGAATCTCTGTCACTTTTTACACCAGTAGCGACAGACCGTCTCTTCCCATTCCGCTCTACTACTGTTCCAGTGGACGGCAAAACAAGTACAGCATTCCTTTTAAATTGAAATTTGAAATAACGCCTGCAAACATCTCCAAATTGATTGTAACTTTTAGTGCAGATTTGCGTACTAATATAATAACTGTTTTTAATAACCCAAACTGGAGGAAAAGTACGGACTTTTTTTTTAAATTGAAGTTTCAGCAATTGCTTTTGCTTAGTGCAGAATAAAATAAAATAGACCCATGTTAAAATCTTCTGAGTCATGATCAGAGCATTCACCCAAAATATATGAGATTCAAGGTTAGGTCTTTGTACTAAACTAGGCAGATTCTTGATGTTGTCAGTTCTGATGTTTTTCCTTCCTCTGTGGCTTTAGCCAGGAATACCATTCTGATCATGTGAAGACTTCCAAAAGAAAGATTCATAAAAATATGTATGTTCCACTTAAATGTTTGGATTTTAGTAAACTGGAATTAACTAACAAAAGTCCCCACTACATCTAATGCATCATTCTTAAATAGCAACAGGTTTAGAAGTAATCGTCAACAGCAAGGTATTATTGCCTGACATTTATGTCTTTTTTTGTTGATAAAACTGCAATAATCAATACCTTAAGCCATAAATTGTGTTGGCAGATTTTTTTTTCCATGGTAATTAATTTAATTATTTGGCTCTTTGGTTTATGTGATTTAAGTTCAAAGTAATTGCTAATTATTACAAGATTATTGCTGTTACTCAGCCAAGGTTCACTTTTTCCTTTATCACAATTTAGATAAAGAAAAAAAACCACAAAATTTTGCACTCACAAAATCTCAAGTGCCTTGTGGAAATATTCAGGAGAAAATTCCTTTATGTGCAATGACAGAGGCGAGGCTTAGGCTGGGCATTTTGACATTGGGAAGCATCCTAAAGGTAGGAATAGCTTTAAACTATCATCGGATCCAAGACGCTTAAGGAAGCCCTGTTCCCACAGGTTACTGAGTGCCCTCAAGCCTGGGCGGACCACAGGGTCACTCCTTCTGCTGGAATTAGCTTTGGATTGCAGCCGGGAGGTGAATTTATTCCTGTGGCTGGGTTTCACATACTGGTTGAAGAGTGCACGTCCACGCCATGGCCTATCAATGGAAACAAGCATAAATCACTGCAGGGCAGTGGCTGCTGCCAGCTGAGCAGACCTCAGCACGTAATTCATGGAGGGCAGGGACAACGGGACACACTTTGGGGAGGCTGGCGGGGTGTCTCCGCCTGCAGGTATCACAGGTGACTTTGAACAATCAATGTGCCTGCCAAAACAGGAGCACTGGGGATGGTGTATTGAATCTGGAGCTGCTTCAGGTGAAATCAGCTGAAATTTTTCATGTGAACATGAACATTAGGCAGGGGATGTATGAATGATGGATTTCACAGAGGCATGGTATATAGAGAACCAGGAAAAGGAAAGATTCCCTCTCCATAGATCGGACAAAAATTAAGATCAAGAAATGCCAGAGCCTGCTGATAAACATGAGAAAAAAGTGTAAAATTATCTTGCTAGCAATTTAAATTATTCTACTTAGCTGCCTTTGTTATTTAAGAGTCTTTCTGTTTTTCCTAAGAAATTAATCTGTTTTGCTTTTCCTCTCAGGTTAAGCTACAGGGAGCTGAATACTTGTACACAGAAACAATTCTGAGATGCCCCTTTATTTTTCAGTTTTGGCCACTGGATCTCTGAAATCTGTGGTTATTGTTTCTGTCCCAATTTTTCCCTAGCTTTTTTAGCATAAAACAAAATGATGGTTTTTGAAGATCAGAGAATACGATCTCCATTATGACTAGAGAAACCAGTAGTCACTTGTGTCTTGTGTCTACTATAAGCATTTGTGTTGGTCAGGCTGATGTGAGTACCTGGAAGGAGGATATGTGGTGAAAAATGGCAAAGCTGAATTGGAAGGAATAGAGATAGAATCATATGTTAAATACTGGATTGAAACATCATACAGAAATTGCATTTTGAGTGTTCCTTAAGTCTGACTCTTCGGGATTTTTGGTGAGTATTGACAGAAGACATGCATGAAAAGGAAAGAGAGCAGAAATAGAGAACAGAGAAGTATGAGTGGGATGCCAATAACATGGGAATGAGATGACTACAAGAGGGAAAGTGCGGAAGATGCAGACTCTCACAGGTGGAAATCTCTGTGGACATCTTTGAATAGTAGCAGGCCCAGAAGAGTCCTAATAAACAAAAGAAGAATTTTGCTTGAAATTGGAAATTGCAAGTGTACCTTTAATATACATGGCATTTTATAAAAATATGTGGGGTTTTTTTCCCTGAACATAAATGATAAAAAGTGTCAGGTGTCTGGTGACATGTAACAAGTTCTTTTTCTGTCCCATTCCCTTTTCACTGCTCATTGCACTGACAGCTCACACAGAAATAATCCGTTATGAAGGAGACTCTCCTTAATGAAGGTCCTAGGCTGTGTCAATGTTTGTCATTCGTACTGTCCCACTCCTACTAGATTAGCTTCTAATCTACTATAAATGTGGGGGTTCATTAAAAACACTAATAGCAACAACAACACACCAGACAAATCTGACAATGTGCCTAAAATGTTGCCAATTTCAAAAAGATTTGAGGCTAAAAATGAAGGTTCTGGTAAGAATCCCCTTCACTTACTATCCTTAAATTGAGTCTTGTCTTGAAATGAGTCATGAAGAATTCCGCTGATTTCCTCTTCCACCCTACTTCCCAGCCAAATCTATTTCCAACTACTTCTCTGATTAATTCACCCTCACCCTAGTCTTCATCTTATTCACTTAAACTGGTAGTAATGTGTGTGGGCTGAATTAATGCACTTTCTAATGTAATTTCAGAGATTCATGTTTATAATGTTGTAACAGTGTGTGCTCTGCAACATCACTTAGTCCAGCAGTATTTGTCCAACACCTTTCAGCATAAACTTGCACAGCTGCACCCATTTCACTTGGAGAGGGGATGGCAAAACATCAGCTGTTGAACCAAGTAAGTTCACTCTAAATTTCTGTGGTTGTGCATTCATCTGCGTATAAACTGCGTTAATTTTCACCAAATTGTGCAGTTATATTGGTACAATGCCATTCGCAGTAATTACTGTTCTATCTAACTATGTATATAGTTGGCATTAGGGCATAAAAATATATACTTGAACTATATTTCATTCAAATCCTAACCTGCTTATGCATTTAATATATTAGTTAATATAAAAAGAGTGCATTTTCTTGAGGAAAGACAGGAGTGATAACAAGTGATTTATGATGGTATATGTTGCATCAGAAGATTTTTTACTCTTGTCAAATATTTGCTATTTAGATTTATTAATTTATTTTTCCTTTCATGAGAGTTCTTGGTTTGACAGGGATGTGCTTCTTAATTTCACATCACCTTAAACAGATTTGTGGCAAAAGCTAATACTAAAAATTAATTGTAACTTCTACATCTAAATTAGCATAAATGAAACACTACATGTGCTGTCTGGAGAAAAGTGATACCATTTAAAATATTTTTTTAACTGAAATTGTCTTTTACCTCAGCTTTGAAATAATCACCGAGAAGTAATCTTTACAGGACAGAGATCATGTGAAGGCTATATAAGATACTTGTATAACACCTAGACTGAGACACTCATAATTCTTTTCTTTAAGCCATTATTTACACAGTTTTTCCAGAAATGACAATGTCGGAGATCAGTCAGTTGCCAAAAAAACCCCACCCAAACCTCAGGACACAACGCAATTATTTTTACAGTATGTAGAAATTTTTCGTGTGCAATCTCTCTGGAAGTCAGGAAATATCAGCTGTTGTGTGATGTGATATGATATGATATCTTTACTGTAAACATTATAGTCAACCAATGCTTTTTGTTACTGATACAGATTCAGGTCATAGGAAACTACGTAAGGGTTTCCATAAAAACATACAGGAAAATGGACTCTAAAAATAAATACATATATGCAAATGTATTCTTGTACAAGTACATATTTTGTACATGAGCTCATGTATAATCAGTGGACTCTTGGTTTAGCATGTAGTGATGTACCCTTCCTCTGTCCTCTCTGTGTCCTACTGAAATATTAATGAATTACACAGCAATTCCCTGATATCTACAGTCATTTGATACCCTGCCAACTTAAAAAAATTCCATAAGCAGTCACAGATACACTTTGAACTATTAACTTGTTGTTGTTAAAAAAATAGTGTTGGCATTTTAACAGTGTTGTAAACCTTGTTTTTAGAAGATGGTACTCACAACTTTTTCCCCTAATACTGGTTTCCTCCACCAGCAAACTGAGAATCGGCATGTAACTTTGGTTACTGCTGTCATGGGTAGAACATCGCCTAAGGGCAATCAGAGGCATGATCTCGACTGCTGCTCCTCCAAGCCTTTGCTTATCTCCAAAAAAGATCCACTAGAGAATGCTTTCTCATTTTTCCAGCTCTGCTGCTGGTATTCTTGATCTATGACACATTTAATAATAACCACGTCAACTACATGGCTAGCTTCAGCACTTCCAATAGAAAGATTTTTTTCTAACTCAGTTAGCGTTTTGTGGAACTAGATTTGGGAAGAATCATGAATACAAGACAGAACACTGGCAGTTGTGGTGTCCTTTTATTAGCTGCAGCTGAAATGTTTAATTGTGATATGATGATATTTAGAATAAGTTGTGAAGGTAAAACTAGTGCTTACAGCTCTTCTCTACTGAAGTTTGTGGTTCTCCTAATACTAGCAAACAGAATTCACATTAATGACTGGGAACCACTGCTCTCCACAGGGTTCAGCAACAGGTTACACAGATGACCAACAGCTACTGCCAGCTGCAGTTTTCTTTCTCTACTGGCAATGCACAAAAATGTTACTTGGGTGTTGGCTATAGCCATTTGTAGAATACTTTCAGAACTTAGGAGCAAATTTTAAATGACGTTTGGGTGCCCAAGTCATGCTCTGAAAAAGATAAAAATAATGTAGATAGAATTTGTTGTTAGACGCTGAAGAATCCTTCAGATCTTTGTCTACAACCTTTATTGAATGTGAAGGAGATATTTTGCTGTCTGCCACGCTTCCTAAAAAGAGTTGCCAATTCCTTCTTCAGATTTGCTCCTACTTAAAAAAATTCCCACATAATTTCCTTTCCCTTAAGTAATGAAGAAGAAGGAAATAAAACCCCCAAGCTACTTCATTGTTTGAAGACAGTTGGTCCAATTTGGGGCCTGCACTTGCTTTGAGGTAATAATAACAATAACATTCCATGGAAATTTATAGATGTAATTAACTAGCTAATTGATTTATAGAGTGTCTGTGCAGGACAGATGACTGTGGAAAAGTACGTAGCTTTTCTCCTCAGTGGTTTAAATAATCAAAATAATTTCTCTGTCTTCCAATAATTTTAAAGGATAGCTTTATCCTCTTAATTTTTTTACTTCCTGATAAAACCAGCTGTCGTGTTAGGAAAACAAAAAGTTAGTGTTTTTCCAGAGAAAGTCACAGAAGGAGTGGACTGCGCAGATTGTTTTGGAGCACACAAGAGAGAAGAGGAGTTACTGCTGCTGCTGTGGTGTGTG
The DNA here is from genome assembly GCA_013400735.1 of Pomatostomus ruficeps. Lineage (NCBI taxonomy): Eukaryota > Metazoa > Chordata > Aves > Passeriformes > Timaliidae > Pomatostomus > Pomatostomus ruficeps. The sequence goes on from VYZT01040223.1 coordinate 20,100, forward strand.
GAAGGGCGCCCTCAGCTCTGCCCGTCGGGAACAGGATGCTTTGCTGCCCTGTTACTGCAGGGTGATGATTATCATGGGTTCAGCCGCCTGCAGCACGTAACATGGACCATCCATGTCAGCAGGCAAATGTTATCAGCAAGAAAACAGGCTTTAGGGGGAGAGTAGAACCTCCTAAAAAGTCTCACGTTGTTAGCAATAAAAAAAAGAAAAAAGAAAAAAAAAAGAAAAAAGAAAGAAAGAGCCAGGTAGCGTTTTTAATACAGCACATCTTAACAAGCAGCTGCAGGCAGACGTAAGTGCAAAGCCAAATCTTGCTTGCTGGTGTCCTTTCCCCGAGCAGCGTGGGATGAGGTGCTCTCTGGTGGACAGAAGGAAAAGCTGGTCTGAGAAACCTGCTGCTGTGCCCTCGGTGAGCTAGATGGAGCTCAGAAGGGGACTCGAGGCTGAGAAGCGGGAAAGAGCGCGTTTCCTCCGTGACAACCTGCCGGGAGAGTGGGGCTGAGGGAGGGAGGCCGATACTAAAGCATCCCAAGCGCCCGAACGGGGACCTGTGGATGTCCTGCGCACCCGGCTCCGATGCGGACGCGCACCCCGGGCTCCCATGCCCGCGGGAGCGCCCCAGCGCCGGCTCCGAGCGCCAGCAGCCTCGGGCCGCTGCTGCCCGCTGCCCAGGAGCGCTGCGGACACCGCCCAGAGCCTGCGACCGAGCGGGGCTGCCCGCCGACCCCCGGGCGCTGTGCCAGTCAGGGCATCGCCAGCCCCGCACGGCAGCCTCTGCGGGAGCGACGGGAGGCTCCGCCTCCGCCCGGTCGGGAACAGCCTGATAAAGGCAGGTGCGGGCGAGCAGCGGGACCCCGGCTCGAAGCATCTGCTTGTGCACGGAGCCCCTGGCCCGCCCTTTGGCACCCCGCGCACGGTGACACCTGGGGCGGCCGCTGCGGGACAGGAGGGACAGGAGCGAGCCTCCCGCCGCCGGCCGCCAGCGCCGCTGTCCCGCCGTCCTCGGCCGTCGGGAGCGTCTCTGCCAAGGGACAAGGACCTCGCCCCCAAGGACCTCCGAAGAGGCGGGATCTCTCCGGGAAGGGGAAGCAGGATTTTGTTGTGTGGCTTGAAGATGAGGCAGGTATCTGGAGTGGCGCTCCTCCTGGGGCTGATGGCTCTCCCAGCGGCGCTGGGACAGAGAAGCTCGGAAAGCCATAAAAATAGCAACGAAAGCTTTGCCATCGTCTCTTTCAAATGGGATCACGTCAAGGAGCCGTATATCATTGCACTCTGGATACTTGTGGCCAGCTTGGCCAAAATCGGTGAGTCTGGAGTTACATATTAATACATGTCCTCTCCCTTTCCCTTCCCCCTTGCCCTTCTCCCACCCAACGTAAATGAAGAAAGCTTATCATAGGTCCGCTGACCCGTTTTCAGGGGGTTTACTGTACTCTGTCCCGATTTCATAATACTGCCCTATACGGTGCTTAGCAGTGAGATTTTCGCCGGCCTCGAGGGGTTACCTAGTTCATTTTCACCGCCCACGACTGCGGCTTCTGCATCTGACTCCTTGTAAACCCTTGCAATTCCTTGAGACTTTGTATTCCTCTTGCTCCCAGGAAAAACTTTTTTGCAAAAGTGAGAGAGAAATCGGGCCTTATTGCTTACACAATACCTATTCCACTTTATGATATGCATTTCTCCTGATTATGATTGTTAGCTATATCAGCTGGTAACATCAAAAATAAACACTGCAGATGACACATATGAACTTAGTGTTCTCTGCTTTGAAGTGCATTGCTGAATTAGTGAAATAGCATAGTTTATAGAGAAAGGTAACACGTGTTATCAGACCATCTGATGTAGCTGAAAAAAACACAAGCTTTAGAGCACCCAGAATTCTCTTTAAGAAATTGGAACAAGTGAAAAGCCAGGACTTAGCTTCAGTGTAGTTTAAATGGATTTATATGAATGCTCCAACTCCTGTGTTCTGAACTTTGTGACTTTTCCAAAAGCAATCTTATATCAATAATGCAGTTTGCTGAACTAGAAAAGTCACTGCTTAATTGGAATGCATTTTACTTGATTGATGCTATTACTTTCAGACCATTTGCCTTTGGATCTAAAATCAGACCTCCAGTTTGGCTGGCACTGTAAATGCCATTTTCATTTTCAGTAAGTCTTTTCTATCATCAGTCTCATCTCAGAAGGTCAGCTGAAAATCCTACTACTTTCCTGAACTTGTACTGTTAATATTAATTTGGTATATGGGAATCACATTCCATGGATTTTTCATGCCACAGAGAATGAAAGATGGGAAAAGGTATACTTAGGTATATTCTGTCTAGCACACAAGATAAGCATAGTAAGACTTGGATGGAAAATGCTGTCTCCAAACCCAAATAAAGCATTTTAAAAATGAGTAGTATGTTTTAAGTAGGGGTGATACTGTACATCATTTTCCAGCAATATTTTCGTCTTGGGTTTTACTTGATTAACCATAGATCTATAACTAAATACCTTTATCTGAACCTGTTTGACTACACCATGCAAATAGTCTGTCTTCAGACAGTTGCTGCATCACCTAGATTACATAAAAGACAATTATGTTTTAATTGACTTTTATTGACAAGTTATAGCAATTAGAAAGCTGTGGAAACCATATACAGGAAATAACTGACAACACTGAGTACCTATAAAATTGTGCAGAATAAAGTAATAAACAGGCTGCTCATTTGAACCTTCTTTTTGAGATACTCTTCCAAGTAAGTATAGTTATCAAGGCCTCGTGCTATTTAGGCTTTGCTGTTCTGTACATATGGGACAGTTGTACAATTTAATATTAGTGCTGTACAACCATATCAGTTTGTGTCCAAAAGCCAATGAACCCAAGAACAGGACAGTTAGATTGTACAATATTTAAATTGCAGTGGCCTGGATTGACATTAGTTGAGATTAAGATGAACCATTTTACCATGAAGTCATTGATATAAACTCTTGATAAAGGACTTATTGTCAGGAGCTTATTCTGTTTTTAAATTCTTTGTACTTCTTTCACAGCTGCACAGAGCACGTCACTTACTAGTAGATCATACCTGTCATCAGCTCCATCACTTTTCTTCCCCAAAGCTCTCAAACTTTGTTCTTTTCTCTCTTCACATTTGCATTTGTGATTCTATACTGCTCTGGACATGGTTTCTGAAGAAGCAATGGATAACTCCTGTATTGCCCTGAGAGCCTATGAATGCCTCTGCTTTCCCCACCAGTCACAAATAGTACACAGGAAAGCAAGAATGTACATTCACTGTTCAACAGCTTCTTAATGAAGAAATCATGAAGGTGTTCATGTAAGTCTGTGAGAAAGGAAATGGAAAAAATAGCTTTTCAGCCTTCTGTCTGCCTTGGTGTGTCAAGGGTTCTGGAAAGTAGGTCAGAAATCTATGAGAAGATTTTGAATTGCAAAAGTCCTATGCTGGGTCAGAGAAGGTTTACATATTCAAAAAGCAGACAGAAAAGAACCGAGAAAGAAAATATAGAACATCACTCCTTGGGTTTCTTTACTGCTTGAAGAAGTGCAGTTGTAGTGGAGTCAAAATGCTGGTTTTGCTCTGGGTTTTTCAGCAGGGCAGGAGCTGTTCTTACACATGCAAGCTCACTTCTCCATGGCTACAGGGATTGGGAGAGTTATTTTACTGATGGGTGATAGACAATTGGGTCAGCAGAAAGTGTTCTAGGAATTGCAGTTGGTACCTAGGGATAAATGTGTATAAGAATACTTTGCTTTCTCTTGAATTAGAATAGCCTTAGTGTTTATTTGGGTTTTTGTTGTTTTCAGGGTTTTCTAGATTTGTTTTATTTCATTTGTGTGGAAGTTTGGTTTTTCATAAAAAGCAAGTTTCAGTTCATGGTATGTGACTGGGGGAAGCATTTTTGTATTAGGAGATTTTTGCAGATTTTCTGGGGCTTGATGTTCATGTTGTGTACAAGGTATCCTGCAACATAAACTATTGTATGTTAAATGTCCTAAGTATCCCAAATACATGAAGAAGTGCCTAGTGTTTTGGGCTTTTGGAGAAGGAAACTGCTCTTTTAGTTTAGTCTAGTTTTTGGTCAACTCTAAATATTGGTACAAATGTAACTGTGTAAGAAGAGTTTTCATACAGTTGGCTTTCATGCATTATAGAAAATAAAAAGTTTGTGCCTTCTATGAAACTTCTGATGCATCTTGGTCTACTGTTCTACATATTCTAATTGATTCAATTTGACTTTCTTCATCTGAAATATTTCAGCTCTTCATTCTTCCATTTCAAGTGGAACATTCTTAAAGTTCACAATGTTCCACTTCAACTAATGATCTTTATTTCCTCTTTTGCTAGGCTCTCTTATCACTACACAGAGCAGTATCCTTATGGGATAGGGGCAATAAACTACTGACATGTGTAAATCTAAGCCAGAAAAGCATTTTATCTACACGAAGAAGGTACATGAGGTACAGCTGAGAACCCTCCTAGTGGACTTCAGGTGTCCACTTCCTGGTATGTCAGTGCTCCAGATGAAATGAGCAATACCTCTGAAAAATAATAACCTCCCAGTGAATGCATGTGTGCATTTACAGCTACAGACAGTACAGGCATTTCCTACTGTAGCCCTGTAGGTAAAGGATGTGCCATTTTTAAACAACATGCTTACAGAATACAATTCTGGGTTAGGATGAAAGACACTTTACACTGACCAGACTCGCACGTGCTTTCTAAGTTCAAGTGGCCATGTGTTCTCCTCCTTTATACGTCCTTCCTTTGAATAAACAGATGTATAGAAGATACAAACAATATTTTGTCAGGAAAGTCTCAACAGAAAGAGGTAGAAGTAGGTGGAAAATCAGAAAACTTTGGAAACAAGTAGAAGGAAAGGAATAGCATGTCAGAAGCTAAAAATGGGTAAGAGAAGAAATTTTTAACACTGAACATGGTATACAATTTTTTGAGAGTATTTCTCAGGCCATGACAATTGCAAAAAAAAAAAAACCAAAAGAAAAGAAAAAAGAGAAAAAAGTATGCTTTCTGTTTGGGGGATATCCAGTACATGCTTCTATACTTGAAACAGGATTGTATTTATATCTTCATTGAAGGTAATGTTGGGGAAATTGTGAAATTCCTCCTTGCAGTTTAAACCCTCTTGTGTACTATAGCATTTTCATAACATTTTTTCAATATTTTACAGAAGGATAGGTAATTGTCCCAAAGTGAAAAAAAGCCCTACAAAGCAGTCTTTCTGTCTGTCTGACCCCCTGGATTTTCTCAGTGTGTGCAGATAAGCAACTGGATGAAATGGTGGGAGAGTGAGTGACTATGAACAGGAATGAGGAAGGGTACACAGCTTTTTCATTATCTGAGTCGAACCTCTTGCCAACTGTTTTTGTTGGTGTAGGTTATGCTGAGTCTAAGATTGTCACAAAAGCTTTTCTTTTTTTCAATTTCTTTGTAGTTGCACACAAATTCTAAAGGCTTTTATATTAGAAATTAAAAAGTGGGAGTGAAATTTGAATCCAGGGCAGCTGGTAAATCTGTCTTCAGGAATGCCACAATGCTTTGGAGGAGGGGGAAGAAGTGATTCAATAACAGTGAACAAACACTTAGGAGAAGGCTGATGAAGATCCCGTGTCAGATGGACTTGTTGAGTCCATCAGCTTTTGAGACCCCAGGAGGACAGGAGCTGCAGAGCACAATGCACCTCTAAGCTCAGAGATATGGGGTTCCTACAAACAGCCTGGTTTCTGCATGCCTGGGCTCCTTCACATTGTCTCAAACTACCCTGAGAAAGGAGCTCTTTAGAGCATTTTGTTAACACAAACAATTGCTGTGGAGAATTTTAAGCATGTTAGGGATGGGCTAGGGAAGGAACTGTGAAATGCAGGTCTAACCACCCATCTAATTTAGACTCCTGGGGCAATATTTTCTTTGAAGAAATCAATAACCTTCCCTCAAAAGCAAACTGTCAAAACAAAAGCCTATTTACTCCAAAGTTTCTCCTCCTGGCACTCTAGCTACTGAAAAGTGTCAGTTACATAGAGAAAGAGATTTAGGGTATTGTTTTAATAAAATCAAAAATGTGAGACTGGCTTTTCTGTTGGCAATTCTTCAGTAAATGACATCGTTGGGAAGAAATGTTGGAGGATGCTTAGCAGAACTTTACTGCGTGTAGTTAACTGAAAATGGAGTCAGAGATTCAAAGGTGACAATATCACCAGATCCTGCAAAGTTTAAACTACCAGTCTCATCATGAGTGATGATGGTAGTGCTTGTTAAAAGCTGCTTCCATTAGCAAGTGATAATATGGAAAAAGTCTTTACATTGTGACTTAGGATGTCTGGACTTGGTTATCTTCTCCCATATCCTGGGAAAGATAAGAAGGGAAAAATGCATCTTTCACCTTCATGATGAAGTCAGTCAGAAGCTGAAATAGGTTAGCACTCGTAGAACAGCGGCATATGCGTTTCCTCCTCGGATATGCATAGAAATACTATAAAATTGTGCTGGCAACTGCTACACATCTGCGATGTCTTCATTTTTGTAAGGTGTTGTATTTCCCTTTTGCAAGGTGCTGTTTAGAATACCCGTGAGCTAGGAATATTAAGTACTGTAAAATCTCTGTCTTCTAAAGAACTACCTTTTGTATCTAACATTTTATGTGTTTTAGGCAGCTGAAAAGAACATTTCCAACACAGAATAACAGCTTGACATTTCCAGTGGTAGGAACAACTGTGTGAGCCATATTTTTATTAAGTTTATCATCTATAAGTGACTGCCTATTCCCACTTTTTTCCCCCATTTTACTCTTGTACCTTACTCATCTTTTTCCTGTACTTCCTGTCTCCCTGTGACACACATCTATCTTCTTCCCCCTCCCCCTCCAATTCTTGCAAGTCTCAAGTCTTAATTATTTAGAGCAGGGAAGAAGATATCAGGATAGTATAATTTGACAAGATTCAGATTACATCCCCTGACGAATAGCAAATGTACAATGGCAACTTGTGTGAATTACATAAGAAAACAATGGCATTTTGAGAATGGCCCTGAATTGAATACAGTTCAGGCATGCATACCTAAGAAAGGATCTCTGCCATCAATTACTTTCAGGCACCTGTGTGCAAAGTGCTCGGCGTTCTCTGCAGAACAATGGAATCCTTTTAATACTGTAGTCTTAGGATTGTTGAAACCATTGATTTACTGTCTTCAGAGCTCAAGCCACTTATTACCAAGAGTGATCTACAAACCCCCGAAGTGACTGTAAATCTCTCACGGGGTAGTGCAGCAGACCACAGCCCCGCAAGAAATAAAGGCAAGCAGCAAAACCTTTCAGGTGTACAGAGGTTCTTCAAGTGAAAGGCTTTGGAGGTCCCCCGTTGTTTTTGTGGACCATTGTGTGTTAGAGATGCTTAGCAGGGGAGATGTTTAGCAGGGAAGCTGGTACTGAAAATCCTGAATTATTACTTTGTTTGACACGTACAACCAGAAGCCTGTCAAAAATCAGTATTTTTACCACAAGTTTGCTTTATGAAATGTTTGCAATTGAACTAAAAGAGTTCTTTCCCCCCTATTGTCTACAGTTTTAATTGCTCTGAATTTAAGGGACAATGGATTACTGAGTTCTTCTGTATCTTTCATATAGCTTTCTCTGTTCCAAGATGAAATGCTGAGTCCAAAGTCATAGAAGAATATTTCTTATCTGAGAATTCTTTTTCCTTTCAGGAAAATGTCTCTGATTTTTCTATTCTCTTTAATGGCCCAAAGAACTAGCGGCATTAATTGTTATCCAGTTTGCTGACAAGTGGCAACCATTTAAAACTAGAGACCATTAAAATAGTCTTGGTAAACCACAGAATGTGGAGGGTTGGCTGGGTTGCAATATTTTGTTTCCTTTTGTAAAGCAATTTGCAGAGTATTTACCCCTGTGGAAGGAGTGACTTGATACCCAGTTGGCTGCTATGTAAAGCACTGTAAAGTCATAAATACTGAAACTACAGGCTGACAAGGAAGAGCTGACCAAGACGGAATGCAAGACATCAAGTGGAAACACTTCTAATTAAGGCACGAATATTTAATGTTCATTCATGGAAGAAGAAAACTGGAAGGTATTCTGAAAGGCCTGCACAATAACAGGGGTTTTAAGTAGTTGGATCTGGAGAGTTTTCTCCTTCCAATAACTGAAAATACAAGTAGTAATTCTGGATTCACTAAAATGCACCTAGGAGAGAAATTCTACTTTTATCTATTGAAAGAAAAAAATGCCTTGGTTTTTGTCAACGCCAAATGTTAAAATAGCAGTAGTCACACACCAGGGAAGAAAATCTCAGTGTAGATTGTAGACTGATTTTCAAAAACAAGTAGTTATGATTCTTTCTGCTTCAATTACAGTTTTTTAAAAATGGAAAAAAGTTTAAACTAGAAGCTTTATGGATTTGGCCAGTTTCATAAGTTGAGCTTTGAGGAAAGTGTTAAATATTAAGAAACCAGTAAAGGTCTTGAGACAGTAAGATTTCACAATGAAAATCTCCCAGGTGCAAACAGATTGTAAACTGATGGAGAGAATTGCTAGTTCCTTTATTAAAATTAATATTGTTGTGTTAGTTTGGTGATATAATGATATTCCAGGGACTAGGTGATACTAGTTGGTATAAAATGGCTTTATGTTAATGCTTCATTATGTTATGTTAATGTTACTATTGATACACTAACAGTTCTACTGGAGGTAGAGTTGTTATGTGATCATACATTAAATATAGGTGTAGTGTGGAGATATTACCATCCTCCTCCTCAAGTGCAATATCAAAACTGGTGAATATCTAGATGAAGATTTTCAGGCCTTGACAGCTTAGATATATGCTTAGGAAATTAAGTTAACAAATGTTACTTAGTGGTTTAAGTGGTTAAAATATTCATTCCAGAATGACTGAAGCAGTCTTTGAATGCTTGCTCTTCTGTCTATGCATAGTCTACAGTTTAAAGTGTTCTAAGACCTGGTTTGAATAAAATAACCAGATTTTCCACTGAAATTGTTCTGGCCCTAAGCTATTCCATCCTATTTAGTTCTGGGAATGAATTTGGGACAGTAGTTAACTGGGGAAAACCGTTGGATACTGGGTCTCCTATGGAGTTCACAGAATGATAAAATAACAGAATCAGGGATTGATGGAGGTTGGAAGGCACAACATCTGGTCCTATGCTCCAGCTCACCCAGGGTGACCTACAGCTCATTGCCCAGGATTATGTCCAGATAACTTTTGATTCTTGTCAAGGATGGAGACTCCACAACCCTTCTGGGCAACCTGTGCCAGTGTTGGGCCAGCCTCACACCTCTGCCGAGCTGCTCTCCAGCTGGGTGGCCCCCGCATATACTGGTCTAGGGGGCTGTTCCTCACCAGGTGCAGGACTTTGCACTTCTCTTTGCCAAACTTTACAAGGTTCCTGTCAGCTCATTTCTCCAGCCTGTCAAGGTCCCGCTGGATAGCAGCCCGACTCTCGGGCCTATCAGCCACTCCTCCTAAATTTGTGCCATCAGCCAAATTGCTGAGGGTACTCTCTGCCCCATCATTCAGATCATTAATGAAGATGTTAAACAGGACTCAGTACAGACCCCTGGGGTTCACCTCTAGTTACCAGCCTCCAGCTATACTTTGCACCACTGATCACCACCCTCAAGGTCTGTCCATTCATCCAGTTTTCAATCCACCCCATTGTCTGCCCGTCCAGCCCCTACAGCAACAGCCTGAGGCTGTTCTGGGAGGCAGCGTCAAAGGCCTCATTGACGGCTCATTAGAAACTCATCAGACACGGCCCTCCCCTCATCTTCCAGGCCATCATTTCATTGTAGAATGTTATCAGGTTAATCAAGCACTTTCACGTAGTGAACTATGCTGACTGCTCCTGAGAAATTTCTTGTACTTCACAAGTCTTTTCACAGAATTTGTTGTTTTACCAGTTAGATATGCAGATCCTTGGATTAGCTGTGGTCATACAAGAATGGACCTTTATTTACATCTTAGCTAGTCAAAGAAAGCTCCATGTCTGTATGCAGTTGAAATACTTTGATTAGCTGGTACAAAATTGCACACTTCAGAGGAGAGAAGAATACATGGTGGCCATATAGTGGCCACAATGATCATGTCATCATGGATTAAAGACAGGACTGACAAGGTACCAGCATAAAGTTTCTCTCTCCTCTAAGCTAGGTGCTTTCCGATCAGAGCTGCTTCAATTTTTTGCTATGAATGGCTTTTGCTCATATGTCACTCACCCTTCTGCCTTCTCTTAGCTGATACAGTGTGAGTTTCATCTCTTACTTTAGCCAAAGCTTTCTCCAGGATGAACTGGCATTCTAATGAATAGTATTACTTGATGGCAGTGAGATATGTTAACTGGTAGTACCAAGCTCAAGCAGCAGCTAAATGAATCAGCAGGAACATGTGTGAACTCGGAGGTGGTGTTTGTAGTGTACCCTATTTCCTGCAAATCTCTCTCCTGTGCACAAGCTGTATGCCAGAAAAGCACACCTCTGTGGTTCTCCTCGATACTATGCAGCTATTACTTCTGGGTCTTCCGCTTGCAACACTGGCACTCTGCAACCTCATCTCAGTTTGTCCATTTTTAATGGGATTTTCCTCAAGAAGGCTGCTTTTACCCTCTTAAAAGAAGAACCATTAAGTTATGGCCATAACAGTCTTCTATTCTTTCCCAAACTGATACTCATTTGGCTAACTTCATTTCACTTCACAAAACACTCTGAAAACTCTGACTCTGGATAGGAGGACATTTCAACTATTGAATTGGTATTTTGTCAAGAAACATTATTGAATTGTAGGTAAAGGTATTTTGAACTCAGTTACTTGCTCAGATTAGCTGCAGTAGATGATCATTAGTGGAGGATAGTGTATTTTTTTTCTGAGTAGAACTATTGCTTAAATGCTGTATTTATTCTCATGTTTCTCCATTGTTTCTCTTGCTACCATAGAAGCCACGTAGAAAAGCGATCACAGATAACTTTATAGGCTAACAACTAATTTAAGTTGCATGCACAATCTTTCTGGTGTAACAAGCTGAGTAACATAGTCGACATCTAAAAAAATGAGCACTTTTGAACTGAGCGGTGACCTGATCAATAATGAAAAAAGTAGGATGAGAAGGTATGAGAAGAAGGGTGGGATGGAAGCTACAGATGACTGTGCTGTTATGTAAACATAAAAATGTTGGAATTAGATTGTGAAAGAACAAGAAAGAGAGCAGAAGGAATCTCCATATTTACATTCAAAGCCTAACAAATACATAAATGTATTGATTAATTTCTCGATTTCTGTTTTGTTATCACAAAGAAGATAAGCATTTGACGATCATTACAGGTTTTCTGTTAAAATATCTTCTATTCATTGAAAGGATTTTGTCATAAACTACTGCCTGACAGATTCTATCAAGATGTCCATTAATTATAATTTCTTACCATGAGTTAGCAAGGTAAGATTTTTGGGACTTTACTCTATAGAGCTTTGAGAGGATTCCTTTTTTCTCCTGCGCAATCTGCCCTCAAATAAGGGGGCCACTCTTCTATCTGCTCCCAGGGATTCTGTAAGTCTTCTGGGCCATTTGAAGTTGGATCTGCCAACTGCTGCATGGAGCAAAGTCTTCTGATTCAAGGCAAGAATAGAAGATAGGTTAGTAGCTCACTCAGGCCAGATATTAAAGTGGTTGTGTAGCATCTGTGACAGAGCCTGAAACTTGTACCAGTGAAAACTTACACTGCTTTATGCAGTAGAAGTGTCTGGAAAAAGAAGGCTGGTTTTGTTACTTTCTCCTTGGCAAAATTTAGGAAAAAAAGTCAACACTCCTCCAAAGTTTTCATTAGAAATAAAGAACATAGCAAGTTCAGAATCAGAAACTTCAATTTATTTTTTTCAGTATGATAGATACAGCACTGAAGTCAGTGAAAGATAAAATTTTGTAATTCTCCTTCCTCCTCCCTTGCCCAAGTTAATTCAATCAATTTTCACACATTCTCTGATCTAAGGATGAGGTTATTAAAATATACACGAGCTTTAAAAAAAAGGGCTGTCACATTTATCATGGACATAAGAAGAGGAGCAATTCCTTAGTACATAATACTTTAATGTTATTTGAGCCTTGTGTTCCCTAGCCTTTCAGTAAACAGAAGTACATCTTGTTTTCATGTCTTGAATTCTTGTACTGAAGAAAATAGTAATTACGGGAAAAGCTAAGGCTTTTCTGAGCCAAAATTATTACTTTCGAGCACTCAATAAAACATCTTAATTCTTCAGCCTTTCTTGAGGAATACAGCACAGCTGACCTTACTAAAAACCATAATTTTAAAGGCATGTTCACTTGAATAATGCTGTTTGGTGTTTGAAAGTATGAGGATGTAAAAACAGCAGGAGGAAGTATGAAGTTTCCTTCTGTTTATTGTGATTTATGAGTAAAGATTAAAAGCAGTCCAAGATAAACCTGCCACTGCAAGTGGAAATTCAGCTTGTGTGTGGTTACTGAAGTGCTTGTGTCAGGAAAGACCTACGCAAATGTAAGGGGGAATGGTCTTCTATTTTCCTCTTGCTGCCTGGTCTAGCATGTGTTGCCTGTTGCATTTTGGAGGACTCCAATGTGTTGAAAGTCAGTAGAATCTTGTCCATATGCCCTCATGTGATACAACGCTTTCTGATTATAGGGAGGAAAAGTAGAACTACAGTCGGTGGTAGGGTTTCTGCTGTAGTGCCTATAACACGGGGTCCTGGATCCAGGCAGGACAGGGTTCATTTTCGCAGTAGCTGGGAGGGGCATGGCTAGGAGCTGATTCTATACCCCTCAAGTAATTTTCTGGGCAGGGTGGGAGGGTTCCCACTCTGGGCCGGGTGTGAGGCAGAGGGAGGGGTCGGGGTATTGCTGGGGGTTTTCTGTGAGGGGTGGGAAATCACGTGTGAATGTCGCCTTTTTTCTTGTACTGCTCTGTCATTAGTATTGTTCCTTATCTTATTTTATTGTTGCTTTCAGTAAATTGTTCTTATCGCAATCTGTGCTCTTTCACTTTTGTGCCTCCAGCTCTCCTCTCCAGCCTGCCACAGGGTGAAGGAGGATTGGGAAGCGGGGGAGCAAGCAAGTGGCAACATGGCTTGCAGAGTCTCAGTGGGAGCACCAAACTAGGGAGTACCGCTCCTAAACCATGACACAAGAGTATCTTTAGCTAGGGTTAAAAACAGCTTGGTAAAGAGCCCCATATTCAGGGAACTTGTTGGTTATTGATATGATGGAAATATAGATAAATCATCACATGGATGCTGCTGCTGGGAAACTTAACAGTCATAACAGAAATGAAAATTGTAAAAAATATCCTGTATATAATATGCTTACTTACATGCTAGTGAACATGTCAGAAAGTGGAAAATCCATAAATTAAAAAAAAAAAATCAGCTGAAACTTGCCTTCTGTCTTGACATTTGTTCATCTCTTTTTGCCTTCAAATCAGGTCTAACAGTATATTTGGGTGCACAGCTTCAAGAGATTATTGGAAAAAAACCAATATTAGAAGAGAATTATGAAGTTTGGATCTTCATAACACTTTCTAGTTCAGAACAAAAGCAGGAGGAACCCAGTAGCATTTTTCTATTTTATAGCTGGTATGAAGCAGTGTCACTTCAGCTAGGTCTTACAAGTTATCTGTGAGTAAATAATGTAATTTTTTTTTACTGGATGTGACTTGTCCATGTGCACTTACAGCACATAAAAGTCAATCCCATTCTGGGCTGCATCACAAGCGGCATGGCCAGGAGGTCAAAGCGGGGTGATTCTCCCTCTCTGCTCTGCCCTGGTGAGAGCCCACCTGGAGCGCTCTGTCCAGCTCTGAGGTCCTCAACACAGGAAGAACATGGACCTGTTGGAGCAGGTCCAGAGGAGGCCACGCAGATGACCAGAAGGTTGGAGCACCTCTCCTACTAAGACAGGCTAAGAGTATTCAGGTTCTTCATTTGGAGAAGAGGAGCTCTGGAGAGACCTCGTTGTTGCCTTTCAGTACTTAAACGGTGCCTATAACAAAGACTGAGACAGATTTCTTAGCATGACTGCTGGGTTAGAAGAAGGACTAATGGTTGTAAACTAAAAGATTCAGGCTACATAGAAGGAAGAAATTTCTTATGACGAGAGTGGTGAAACACTGGAACAGGTTGCCCAGAGAGGTGGTATATGTTTAGTCTCTGTAAATATTCAAAGCCAGGTTGGATGGGTCTTTGAGCAACCTGGTCTAGTTGAAGATGTCTCCGCTCATTGCAGGGGTTTGGAATAGATGACCTTTAAAGGTCCCTTCAAACCAAAACTACTTTAGGATTCTACTGAAGTTTAATTCTTATATATGTGGTAATAGAAGTCAAAAAAGAGGCACTGCTGTGGATAGTTTAGTAATATTGGATTCATACTGAAATCTTACTGCTCCCAAAGTTTAATTTCTGCACAGATTTTTTAGGAATATATGCAAAATCTTTTTCCCATGTTGGAAGAGATCTGACTAAATAAAGCACATATTCTTGTACAAAGAAAAGAATCCTATGTTGATATGGCTTTATACTATATATATATATCATACAATAGAATCATGCTTAGTCTATGTATGTGACATTATTCCAGGATGTTTTTTACTTAGGAAGGGATTTGTGTCTGGTTTCTACCTTTCTTTTTTCTTGAAATAAACAGTCATCTTAAGTACCCAAAATGTTTGAGTTGTGAGCTGGGCTTCAAATACAGCTTTAGCCAGTTGTTTTGTTCCCTTCTTTTTTATTTCTCCACTGTGGAAAATAATTTTAAACTAATCTCCTTGTGAACTTCCTTTTGCACATTATCCTTTCTCATTTTACCTGCTCATGCACTACGAAATACAAAAACAGAACTGAAAAAACCAGCTGTCTTACCACCTTCTACTGCATTTCAAAATATCCAAGCTATTTTCCATGTACTACTTTTGGCAGTATAAGGACACTAATGAAACTACAGTTCTTCCTGCGGCTACCATCATGTACATCACCTCTCAAATGAGATAATGAAGGTATGAGAGTTAACGTGTCACTTAACTGGAAAAGCTGTAGGGACAAAAATCAAAAGCTGTGTTAAAGCACGTTGAATGAGAGCAGTATCTCAGAGCCATTTGCAGGAAAAGTTTAGAGTGATACAAACTAAAGTGCACCTTGCTCTTCTTAAGACTAAGGGAAAACAAATCACGTACCTGGATTTCTGAGCAAATTTACTTTCTTATGGGCAGGGATGAGTGCATTCAGTAACAAAGCATGTCATGTCTTCTGTTTTCTGTTGCCTAACCCAGAAACTCACAGGCTTGATTGGTGAAAATGGTGATTTCTTTATAGACAGAGTACTGTGTAACTATTGTAACATGAGAAGTGTTGCCTCTTTCTTTTCCGCATATCACCTTGCTCAGTTCCTTACCATATTCTTTCTGACTGGCACTACTGATGTTAAAAGAGCTATTCTGTCAGGAAGTAAATTCCATAATGGATTCTCCATAATAGTATATAGAGGAAACAGGTAAGTGACAAGTGATGTCAAGAGCATTCTTAAAGACAAAAGTTTTTACTTGCTTCTCCATTTTCAGACAAAGCTCTGGGATCATAAAGCATTCACTGAGATGCTTCCACAGCCCTAGGAAATTAGAGAATCATGGAGTCATAGAATGGTTTGGGTTGGAAGGGACCTTAAAGATCATCTTGTCCCAGCCCTTCTGCATGGGCAAACCCATCTCCCACTAGACCAGGTTACCCACAGCCCCATTCAGCCTGGTCTTGAACGCCTCTAGGGATGGGGAGTCCACGACCTCTCTGGACAACCTGTTCCAGTGCTTCACCACCCTTACAGTAAAGAATTTCTTCCTAATATCTACCGTCCTTCAGCTTAAGGCCCTTTTCACCTTGTCCTTTCAGGACGTGTCCATGGGAAAAGTTCCTCTCCAGCCTTCTTGTAGTCCCCATTTAGGTATTGGAAGGTGCTATAAGGTCTTCCTGGAGCCTTCTCTTCTCCAGGCTGAACTACTCCAACTCTCCTGTTCTGTCTTCATAGTAGAGGTTCTCCAGCCCTGTGATTAACTTAGTTGCCTCCTCTGGACCTGTTCCAACAGGTCCATGCCTTTTCTCTGCTGGGGACCCCAGAGCTGGATGTAGAACTCACCAGAGCCGAGTGGAGGGGCAGGATGTCCTCCCTTGCCCTGCTGCCCACACTGCTTTGGATGCAGCCTGGGATACAAGTGGATTTCTGGGCCATGAACACACACTGCTGAATCATGTTGAGCTTGAGAAAAGACCTTATCTGTTGTCATTCTGGACACATTACGTCAATAGGGAGTGTTTCTCTTAAAAGTATTTCCAACTTTTTGGTTAAAAATCTAACCTAGAAAATCGGAGATAACCAAATTCCTAGCACATATAAACAATATATTTGAGTTTCTGAAATTACGTACAAGAGTTATAATCCACCATGGAACTCTTCTCTTATCAAGCTGCTGGAGATTCTCCTCCAATATACGACTGGCAAAACTTTGAAGCTTTTCAGGGGGTACAGTAGTATTTACTTTCAATGGAAGTTAGCCTGGCATATTTTGTTAATTCTCTCAAATTAAGTTTGATTTCAGTTTTAAACAAGAGCTAGTTGACATGTGTGTTTGTTTGGGGTTTTTTTTCTCTGTGGGCATCACTAGTGAATTTGAATACTCTAATGCGTATTTAATTTACTGTTGTAATCTGGAATACTTCCACTGTAATTCCATGCTATTCCATTTGTATTAATTAAAATCTTACCTGGGTGGAATGTAAGGGGCAGGAAGCAAGCTAGTCTGCCAGTGCTTGAAAAAAATGACTTTCCTACCCCATGACTTGAAGCAGCCTTCATAGCTATTTGCCTTAGCCCTTGGGCTTTAATTATGCCCCTCATGTCCTTCCTAACAGCAGCAATCCTTACTATGCCTTGCTGGAAGCAGTACAGGGGAAGAAAAGTCCCTGTTGTATAAGGATGTTTTCAGAGTTTCAGGCTACTATTGGTATTCATTAAATTATTTCTTCCTTGTCTTCTTTTTCTTCATGTACAGTAGGCCTCAACCAGGGAGAACTGATTCTCTTTTTTATTCAGGATTTGGTCATTCCTTACACAATTTATCATACAACAGAATAACTCCTTCCATATATTACTAGTAACCCATTTCCTAGCGGTTTTTTATCTGTATGAGCAAATGCCAAAACATTCCCACAGGGACATCTTCATTTCAGTTAACTTACCATATTAAAATGGAGGTTGAAAGAAGAAAAATTCTAAAATTCATAATGTGAAACTCAGTTCTCAGCATTTCTTTGACTCACATTACTGGAAAATAGTTTGGTATTTTAAAAATAAAAAATGCTTACACTATCTTTCAATAAATTTCAGTGAATCTTTGAAGACAGTTTTAAAGTAGGAGGAGTTGCAATATATTCCGACTTAATTTTAACACCTTTCCATAGCAAGTGAAGCAGTTTTATTATTCTTTTACTGTCCTGTTTTATATCCTCTACTATACTTCAAGGTGTTTCTAATGTGTACTTTGCTCTCATTTTGAAATATTATTTTTGACTGTTCCCNATCATATTTCTCCATCCGGTATACCGGAATTCGTAAACACAGATACAATTTAGGAAAACATAGATAATAGAGAGAAAACAAGTCATGGCCATGAGAGAAAGTCTAACAAGAAAACACTGAACACTGCAAAGTCAGGGCAACATGTTCCCATTTTTCTTTCAGTGCCATTCAGTTCCATAAGGGCCAAATGCTACCACACTTGCACTGCAGTGGGACTGCTCCTTCCAAAAAGAACTATTTGGCATAATTATGATAAACTGTGCCTGACTGTTTAAACTTCATTATGTTCTAAATGCTTATAGAGCTAATAGTTGCTTACTCACACACTTCTTTGAATTTGACTTGGGGCTATCTTATTATGTTATGACCTATCAGCTGGGAACCTTGACCTGTATGTTGGCTACATTTTTAATTGCTAACATATTTTGTTAATTGTTCACCTACAGAGAACAGCTACCTAAAATCTCCTGCTTAATGAGCTCATTACAATGCTATACGCTTTGTAAATGGTGACCATTACATACCTGACAAATAAAGAAAGCTTCCTTGAGCTGGATTAAACCAAACTCTAACCAGTCCTTCCATATGAAGGACTTTTGTGCCTTGTGTAGGAAAAATATGTCCAAGATTAAGTATAAATAATATTAATAGTTATTCTCATGGAGTATATTTTAAGACAGTACCAAGATGCAATACCAAAAGTGGCTTTTACCTCTTGTTGTACAATATATGTATATTATATCTCTGAGTTTCTTCAGATATAAAATAACTCCACTTTTTTTTAATAAATATCTCAATTTTTTTAGATCGGGTAGAAGCATAAGGTACTGATTAATGAAATAATTTCATGTTTGTCTAAGGATTATTGATAGAAGAAATCCTTAAAATCTCCTTTCTTATGAGAGTTTTGCCATTTGTATATAAACAATTCAAAATGGCAACATCAATTCACAACACTTGTTTTGTTGTTGCAAGGTCCACAGAACAGAATCCAAAGGACTATAAAATATGCTATCAGTCCCCTGACCAGGAAAAAAAACCCTGAGCACACTTTGTTGATAAAGATTAGAAAGGCAAATATAGATAATAATGATCAGCTTCAGTTCTGATGAGACTGCCCAAACACTTCCTGGACAGACTAGAAATGCAGTTCACTAATGCTCTGAATCCTTACTTCAACTGAACCACTCTTAGAACACAATGGAAGATTTTTTCTTTGTTTTAAGCCTAAATTCATCTGCAAATAAGACAGGGTAAAACAGTTTCTGGGTGGATAAGGAAAAGATGAGATAAAAGTATGAAACTACAAGAAGATTATTTTTCAGTCACAGGAAGTCATTAGAGTTTAGTTTTTGGACTGGTGCTATACAGGGCTTTGGTTTTGCTCTTTTTTTAATTTACCACTGCACAAAGAGGTGGGCCATCCTTCCAGGGGTTTCTGATGACACATTTCTGCAGGCATTATCAGTATTCATGTAGACCTGGCTAGATTGTTATACAAGGAAAAATATTTTTCTTGAGGACTAGGGGAAGGGATGCAATACAGTAACACCAGGGGCAGTTTCACTCAGAGGCCATGACACGAATTGACATGAGAATGAGAAGGGGAAGAGAGGTACATCTGTACAAAGTGAATGCAGGGTGACTGTGAGTCACCAGTGTGATAATGAATCCAGGATGTAGCTGAACTATAGATTGTGATAGGAAATTATTAATGCTGTTGGACCCGCTTCCACTATGACTCATGCAGAATGCAGTCTATATTTCTGATGGCTCTGAGTCCACAAAGGTGAACTCAGATTGGAACACACAGAGCTGAAGACTGGAAAGAAGTAGTCTACTTTAACAAACCAGAGACAAGCGACAAAAAGACAGTACGTTTTTCTCTCTGCTTATATAATAGGAAATGAGGGAATTAATATTAGGGCAAACCAGCCATTTAAGAAAATCGATATCACTCGCAGAAAGGAGAATGGATATAAAATAGCAGTGAACAAGTTCAGGCTAGAAATCACAAGGAAGTCTCTAACTGTGATGAGGACTGGAAGTGTACCTTCACATAGACTTAGCTGGAGCAATAATCCTCTGCAATGAGGATCATTAAATATGATGGTGTGATAATGAAGGTCTGGATACACAACCAAATAGCCCTTCTAGTGCTTATGGTTCTTGATTAGAATTCCCAGATATTCTGTGCAGGTTACATAAGCAGCTGTAAGTAATTGAAAGGTGTTCCTACAGCTATGCAGGCAAGAAATGCTGTGTTTGCTAAAGTAGGAAACTCAGGAAGTCAAGTCATGAAAGAGATCTTAACAAAGAGATCCCGTACAACTGAGGTCAATGCACAAGGATGCAAAACTGGTGCATCTGTGAAAATAATAAAAATTACAAGGATAGAGCAGAAAATGAAAGACATTAGAGTATAAAACAATCAGGTATAGCATGTGCAGGAAGTTTATTGGGGAACTAGTTGGTGGGCGTGACTGTTGAGAAGTAAAGGGAGCCATAACAAAAGATAAGAGAATTATAAACAAGTAAAACTTCATTAAACAGGAAATTGTATCAAAAACCTCTTAGTAAAGAGTGGAGTAAGAAGAGATTAGATTTATCAGCAAAATTTCTGGAGTAATTTGAGATTAAAGTGGTAAAAGTATAAATAAATTTGCCCATTAAACAGAAGACAATGTGACCAAAGAGTCAAAGAGAACACTTTACTTATAAAAAACCCCCACACAATTAAAAAGGGAAACACTAATGGTCATTATTGTTAAGCAATTTTCTAAACCATTGCAATGGGGAAGTGTGCTAAGGATTTTATACTGTTCATTGTATAAGAAAAATTCACTGTTAGTCTGGACTAGGTGATGCGCAGACATACATGACGGTTGGTATCATGAGAGGACCAGGGCACACATCAGAGGAAACCAAGAAATTTCAGTGATTGTATGAGACTTGGTGAACCGAGTGAGAAGTGTTTTTAAAACAGTGACTGCTCAGCTGCTTTTTAGATATCAGGGCTCCTACTTATACAGTTTAATGAGAGAAAAAAAGCTAATCTAATCCAATCTAATCTAGTCTAATCTACATTAGTCTTTTAAAAGCGTTTGCAGATTAAAAAAAAAAAACAAACAAGCAGTGGAAAAATAATAGGAAATACACAATTGTCTCTGTCCCAGCATCTGCACACAGTTCCTGCACCACGAAGGCTGCAATCTCTTGCAGGGGCTTGTGTAGGCCATGTGCATTTCTACAGCACTGCTGCTTCTTTCTCGGTATGGCAGACGCAGCTGGTTAGTCTGAGCTGTGACCCACTGCCTGGCTGCAGCTGAAGTGTGGGGCTGTGGAGCAAGAGAGTGGCCAGGGATCCATGCCTTTTAAGCATGGGAGAAGAAAAATGATCCTTTTTGAAAGTGCATGCTCTGTATGATATTTTAGAGGGTGCGGCCATGTCTTAGTCAGGTAGACCAACATGATAGCAATGGATCAGGACTTTCCAGAATCTTTTCAACTACATTACTGCCCAGCTACAGTTGATGCAATTTAGGTCACAGTCTGGTATCTGACTATACTTCGAGCTCTTATACAGGCAAGATAAAGCACATTTTTTTTTCCAGGTATGCCATGGGATTTTTTTAAATTTTGTTTTAAGTAATGACATGTGTCTGCAGAAGGCACCACTGAAAAAATTGCAAAAAGGGTAGAACTAAACAGTTTTTGAATTTAATTCCTTTAAGAAGAACATGAACAGGTAGACAAGGTAAGATACAAAATTTCATTCTTGCCAGTCAGTGTCCAGCTACTGGAAGATGTTTAATTGGAAGGAAGAGTTCCCTTTGGGCAGAATATTCTTCTGTGTAATTCATTATGCCTTAAGAAGTTTCTTTGTTGTGCTGTTAAAAAAACCTGACTGTGTGCTGCCTTGGAGATCTTATTATTTGCATCTCTGAAGAGTGGAGAAGCACAAAGGAGCTTGCAGTGTTTTGCTCTCACTTTGGTCAACGGCCATGGTTTTCACCACTTACGGAGAATCAAGTCTTGGAGCTCCAGTTAGAAGCACCCATGGCTTGATGAAGTACAATAACTTCAACTTTATAAGTGAAAATAAGAAGTCAAAACTGGAAAATAAACAATAAGATAATGTCAGCGCATGTTTGAACCACCAGTAAAAATGCATATGGGAGGCCTCACACCTGCCACTAACCCTGACAGGAGGAGCTCAGGAATGTTTGCAGATTCACATCTATGCTTTCATGGAAACTACGGAAATGATAAGGCTGATTATATTTTAATTTTCTAAATTATTTTATGAGTCCTTGGATTTTATCCAAACATACATGGAAAAAAAAATCCAACCGAGAATTATTATCATTATTATAGTTCAGTTCTTGATTTCTCTGGGTGACACGTTGTGTACTGTGCACGTGCAGTAGGTTTTGTGATTGACTGGAACAGAGATACTAACTGCAAAAATAACTTCAGTGTTTCCAGAGACCTGATTTTATACTATCAAAGTTAATGGAAATGTAATGATTCATTTGTAACAGTGTTGAAATGACTGCATAAATCCTGAAATTTAGCAGTATTTTAAATAGGTAGTTTCAGATTTTTGGTTTTACTGTATTTTCAAAAGGTGGTAAATCTATCTTGAATTGTTCATTTTAGCTGGAAATAATGCAAAAAAGTCTAGACCTAAGGTATTAAAATGTTTCCTTTGATAAGAAAAAACAGTATTGATTAAAAATAGGTTTTGTTAGAGATAATTTGAAAAGAAGTGAAAACCCTACTTAAGAATTTTTTTAGGTGTCTACAAATATTACAACTTGAATTGTACAGTATCTCTTCTTTATTTTTAAATTAATTTTTTCTTTCTTTTAACTGGTCTTTCTGTCTTCATTTCTTTGAGTAACTGAGAAAAGCTTATTCTGTTGAATCACATCTTCCAAAGCAGTGTCAGATGGCCTTAGAAGGCAAGAGATAATTCACTGAAGGCTGTAAATTCCACTGAAGGATTTAATCTAAATTACTGCATTTTTAAAAGGCCATGAACCCCAAGTTACTTCTTAAAGTGTGTTTCATTCTTTGAGTCAAAAGAAAGTGGTTCCAGCCACCACATCATAGATTGCTAATTTGTTTTGTCTTTCTCATCAGATAGGTTAAATGCCACAGTCCCTTTTCCTGGATCTCAAAGGAAGCATGTGAAAAAAAATCACAGGATGTTTATACGTGCATCTGTTTCTTAATTTTGTAGAAAGCTTCTAATTCAGTGATGCTCAGCTTGAATTTAAGCAGTTTACCTGGTAGCCAGTCCAACCCACTTTCAAACCAGGTATAGCATGTACTGGAAGGGAGGCATATATTTAACCTTTTCTTTAATACTGTGTCTAGACTTAAGTAGATGAATTCCAAATGTTAAATGTTAAAATGTTAAATGATAAAATTTATAGATCACAAAACTGCCCTGTGCACAGTTATTTCTTTTATGCCATGAACTGTCTACAGGTGTTCTTCCTTTACCCGTTTCCTCTCCTCATAAAATAAAATAATATTTTATATCTCCTCAATAAAATATATTAAGGTACTTTTCCTTATTAACAGCAGTGAAAGTAGACTTAATTTAATCTCTGGGTTCATCACAGAGTAATTTATCTGAGCAGCTCTCTATGCTCTCCTTCCTGATGTTTGAAATTTCTTTCACATCTGAATCAAACTAAACTCCTTGTCCATGGGGAGTTTACAAACCTTTCTGGATTGTACTTTACTCCTCACTCAGGTGAAACACCTAGCCATGCTAAACATTTAAATGTAATTAAAGGTTCTGATTCTACTTTGTCATGGGGACACAATTCATTTTTTGGGACAGCTTTTGGATCTCTTTTAGACAAGTAAAGGAAAACTCTATGAAATGGAAGTACTAAAATTGTGTGAATTTGTAATACATTCAGAATGTATTGGGTACATTTCTTCAGAATAATGAATTATAAAATTAAACATCAGGGAGTGAATTTGGAATTAATCTATATCTATCAATTTCCGCAAATATAATAGCTACTCATAATGTACAATCTTGGTTAAACATATTTTATACACGTAGCCAGAAAAAACATCAATCAGTGTAGGTGCAGATATTAATCAAACATTAATCTAAGTTCCAATTGCTTCTCAGTCCAAAGCGATTTTATTGAATTTCATCAGTTGTGATATTTTCCTTTTACATATTCTTATGTTTATTGACATATTTCTGTTAATCATATGGTATGCTATCTGCCTGAAGCTAGGCAGTTATCTTAAAGCAAACACAGTCTGGTTTTCAAATTTTGCTTGGGCCAAATACAAAAATGAAAAGAAGCGTCAGTAGAGCCCATTCATGCAGCAACTTTCCTGTCCATGGCCTGCATCCTTAAACTAACAGAGCAGAAGAATTTATGGCTGATAATATTAAAATCTGTTACAGATAATCAGTGGGTTGGAGTTAAAGGGGACAGAGACAGATAAGACAGAACTGATTCACTGGGAAAATGCAACTTTTAGGAGGAGACAATGTTGTAACCAAAATCAGATTGACTTTGCAGCATTCAAAACTGGTTTTGATTATAAAGGGGAGAATTCTACAGAATATGAATTTTTAGCTGGACACCGTTTTTTTCCCAAATGCCTAGTTCTGAAAAGTCTTCACAGGTTCATTTTAAATTTTTAACTTTAACTTCTTGTAGTCTTGGCTTATCTGCTAACATAAGAGTAGGAAAAACAGACTTTGGTTAGTAAGACTAGCTCAGCAACATTCATTTTCAGGGATAAGGACATAATCCCTTCTCTGTGAGGTGATAAATTAGTTGATAATTCACTGACTGGAAATTCAAGGAATCAAGAATGACTAGAAGGAAAGAGTTTTGAGAAGCTAAATGCTACAATTTGTGGAATACTAGCTAGTTTATTTTTCTTCATTTAATTTCCTCTCCCATCTTCTTTTTTAATGCAAGCCGATGGGATTTTATAACAAAGAGAGGAAACTAACTGAGAAACCCCAGAGTGTTTGTTTTTGTGAAGTGTTATTCATCTCTTGATTACATGACACAGTCGACATAGAAAACTGGCATGGTTTAGTCAGCTTCACTGAATGCAGTTTGTTTTCATGTCTGATTGCTTTTGTATTAATCCCACTTTTTAGCTGTGTTCTAACACGTTTTCAAGCCTTGTCTGCAAACACTCAGGAACATCTGCATTCATGCTCATTATTGGCATAGGGAGGCTGTGGTCACTTTTCCTTTCATGCTTTCCATTCTGATGAGTCCATAAAGTTTCTATAGCTTAAGGGACCACATTATGTGGGTATGCTGTAGTGATGGATGGTGCTTCCAACATTGCCTGTGTAGATGCAGCCAAGGCAAAAGCCAACAGTTCAGGAGTGGGGCCCTTAAAACCCTCTAAAGGGTAGCTAGTAAATGTTTGACTAGGACAAATACTTGGATGGGAAGAAAAACAATGGTCTTTCAGTAAAGTAACATAGCCTAAGATCTCTGCATGGTCATAGGAAAGATTCTTCCACTATGGCATGAGAGTCTGGAATTCATAATGATGGGTTCTTGTCCAAGCTAGTTTTAAGCTAAATTGCATTAGCTTTGTAACAGCTTCAACACAGCTGATATTCAAAGCAGGAGAAATTTGGTGGCTTTTACTAAAATTTTCTTCCTGAAGTGAAACTCACATTTTCAAAGCTATGTAAGTAAAGCCACATTTATTGGGTCAGTTTCACAAGGTGCCGGGGTTCGGGCCATCTGGGACACATCATTACTTAAGATAAACTGAAGGACAATCTCACAGAAATCCCATGAAAGTCAATTAAACTATCCGTGCTTACTTATTGTTAAACACTTCTGCCTCTTCCTCCTATTTCATGTTCCATCTTTCTTTGTAGACTTGGCTTCTCTCTCTTCTCTCTGCTTTTTTATTTTCTTTTATCTGATACCTAACAAATGCACTATGAGTATATGTTGCCGCATGTATTTGCAGTCTTATTTCTCACTGGTCATGCCATCTCCCTGTCTCTTTAGATTTGCTCATGGCACTCAGTAACTTTGCCTCCTTCTAATTATTGGCTAGTTTAATGATTTGACCACACCGTACAATTATATGTTTTGCTATGATAGATACCATATACTATTTGTCTTTATTAAGAGATTTTACAGACTATTGTAACACACAAATTTTATGACATTTTATACAAAAAGAAGTAGCTGGTTGCAAAACCATTCCTCACAAATACATATTTGAAAGAACCACTAAAGCCTCCATTCCTTCAGAAAGCCTCGGAATTACGTGAGGTCATTATTAGGAACGTTTTGGAGGAAAGGCTTGAAAGGGATCTCCCATGATATATGCTTCATTCTGTTCCTGCTGCAGGCAACATTATCAGAATATTCTTTATAGATTTAGAAAGAGTGGTCTTGAAAGTAGGTCTTTCAGCATTCTTCTCACATCTTTCAATGAGCCTGTTAGTAAACTGATCATTTTTCAAGACAATTATTAGGAGGCTGGATGTGTATTTTTAGATACAGAAATAAACCATAACGTCATACATTTCCCAGACTTCCCCCATTTCTTTTCAGTCTTGCACTTACTGCTTTGCACAGAACACTATCTTTCCCTAAACAGATCTTGTTAAGCGAAGATAATCCAATGAAGGATATAAATGTCATGGAATACTGGCTTCATAGAAGTTAAAATATGCTGGATAAAATCTGAAGATTGACCTTTTTTTTTTATTAGGTGTCTGTATCCCATGCATTCCATGCCCGTTTTTGGGTCTAATCACAATGAAAGTAAAAAGTTTGTGTGAAGACAAAATTGCCAGCTAACAACAGTTGTTGCTCAAATGGTTTCTCCATTTAGTTTCTGACTTACTGTTTTCCTGTTTCCTTGCAGTTTTCCACTTGTCCCACAAAGTCACTCGAGTGGTTCCAGAAAGTGCCCTGCTGATTGTCCTTGGTCTTTTCCTCGGGGGCATTGTATGGGCAGCAGATCACATTGCCTCCTTCTCCCTGACACCAACTGTATTTTTCTTCTATTTGCTGCCACCCATTGTTTTGGATGCTGGATATTTCATGCCAAATAGATTGTTCTTTGGAAATCTTGGCTCCATCCTTTTGTATGCTGTCATTGGGACAGTCTGGAATGCTGCCACAACCGGTTTATCTCTCTATGGTGTCTATCTGACAGGAATAATGGGTAAGTTTGATCTATGAAGGCACAGTAATGAATGCCACTGTATATGAATTGTTAGATAGGTAATAAGATACAATTTAACAACTATTTCCAGCAGAAAAATTCAATTTTAATGGGAGCAGTTTGTAATATCTTTATCAAATTTGAGAATGACCTAAAAAGTCTTTCCCTAAGGAAAGCACAAAAGCTGCTTGAATCCGTGTCTCTTATATCGTCCTGCTCTAAATGTGTGCATAGACTCTCAGGATAAAGCTCAGGATTCTTTCTGAGAATGGGTATCTGGACAAAAATATATACTGGAGAGCTTGTTTCTTTCTGCCGTGATAAAAACCTTAAACGCTACTGTGAAATGGAAGTGTCTTCCTTAAGTCAGCTTTAGTATTATGTGTTATATTTAGTGTTATTTAATATTAAGTGTTAAAGTATTTCATGTTATTAATGTAATTAAGTGTTATTTAATAATAAGTATTATTTAATATTAAGTGGCTACTGAGAGAGTATATATGCATGACTCATCTACACATCTCTTTTGCATCTTTTGAGTCTGGAAATTGTAACTGAAGATTTAGAAGATTTATAGAATAAAGTAGCAAACATCTTACTTTAAAAAAAAAAAAAAGCAGCCATTTTAATGGGAGCAGTCCAAAGGGGCTTGAAAGGGTGGGTGATGCACAATTTCCTAGACTACAAATCCAAAAAGTGAGGCTTTCCTATTGCTTGTGCTTTTCCCAGGGAAGCTGTGGATGCCCCATCCCTGGAAATGTTCAAGGCCAGGTTGGATGGGGTTCTGAGCAACCTGGTCTAGTGGGAGGTGTCCCAGGTAGTGGAACTGGAGGGTGTCAGAGGTCCCTTCGAGCACAAACCATTCTGTGATTCTAAGATACACTCTGCCTTAATTACACTGTGATATAAGTGCACAGGGCTGCTAGAAGAGGCACAGAACAGCAGTACTTAATCTCTACGGGCTTTCATTTGAGACTCATGTTATGTAATTGCAGATGTTTGTAATACAGACAGCCATGATACATACATTTCAGATATTTACCTTACTGTAACTCTTATTTTAGAAGCAACAATATTTTCTTTAGAAGATGCAAAGGTGACAGCTCAGATGCAAACACCCTTGACTTTTATAGGTAGATAAGAGGTACACTGTGCTTTAAGCAATATCTTTCATCTGCAATACCACATTTATAGTTAAAATCAGGTTTTCAGGAAGAAAATACATGACAGGGATATTGCTACTGCAGATTGGAAAAGGATTTCTTTATTTAAGTATCCAAGATGCTTGGAACAATTTAAAAAATATGACGAAAAATATTTCTTTAAAATCCTGTTCTGGGAAATATAATGTATGATAATTACTTTAAAAAATATGTTGCTTTAAGTCATTAAAGGGAAAGGATTGATTTCCGTACAACATGTGAAATAGAAAAGTTGACTGTTTTCCAAAAAAATTTTGTTTTTGATGAAAAATTCACCTAAATTATTCTTCTCCTCCCATTCTGTAAACAGCTCTTGACTAACTGCAAAAGTTGGATTTGATGGGTACATGTTCTTCATCAGTATGCAATCTTTTACAGCCAGTGTATACCAGAAATTTGAGCTTACAGCTACACAGGAGAATCAGCCCCTACCACAGGTCACAGCTAAAGCCCTACAAGAGAAATATGGGGGTGTTAATAAAGGCGAAAAATAAACTGACATGTCTGATGAACTTTAATGTTTAGAAAGAGCATTATTGGTGTAGTGTGGGGACCTGTCTTTGCAAAGAAGACCTCCTAGAGTTCTAATTTCAGCTATGAAAAAGGCCAGACAAGGCTGTCCCTGATTCCAACTATGTCATTCTCCAGCAAAGCTGAGGAGGAGTCTAAAATATCAACATGACACAGACTTACTAATCCACGAAATCTATTGTGTTGACCTCAAGAGGTCAACAAGATCTGACCACCACATTTTGTGAAAAAGCTTGCTGTTGTTACTTGCTGAAGATAGGAGAATGCTGAGTTACTCAGTTTCTAGAAGAGTTCATAGTCCCTTCTGGGTGAAGTTCTATGGCATACTTTTGTTTCTATCCCACTTGTTCTACAACTGAAGTGAATAACGCTAAAAGTAATATCATTAAAATGTAGCAATGTAAATCCACTACAGACTAAAAAAGACTTCTAGCTTTCATTCAATGGGCCTATAAGACAGTCCAGCTGCATAATCCAAACTGGATTGTATAGATTTCCTACATAAATAAACATCAAAGCAGCTCTTCATTGGCATTCAGTACCCTTGCAGATATTATAATTTGCAGAAGGAAAATGGAGAAGGTGATAATGATGTAAAAATCCTTTGTTAGAAGTGAAATAAAAAGATTAACATGTTAACTGTTAACCATCAGTCATATCAGTCTGCTTCCACAGAACAGGAATTATGTAATACTAAAT